>JASGAT010397112.1:25927-36340 GCA_030220025.1 Chelon auratus | reverse complement strand
AAAAAAAAAAAAAAAAAAAAAATCCATATAGCAGCCTTGACCTGCTTGTCTGGAGTGCCTACAGTTATCCACTAGATGGGGCTATTGTTCTGGATGGGAATTTCCATGGTCATTACCCTTTCTGGTTGTCTTCCTTGTTTTGGTCTTGCGTTCTATTTACCACCAGAGGGCAGTGTGCCAAAATTCAGCCGTGGCTCCTGCATGCTCCCTGGATTAAAACTAACATGTAAAATGAATGGGTATTCATTATGTATTTTTCTCATCATTATTTCAGCATCACTGGTCAATTTCCCTGCGGGAACCTCCCAAAGGGATCAATAAAGTTGTCTATCTATCTATCTATCTATCTATCTATCTATCTATCTATCTATCTATCTATCTATCTATCTATCTATCTATCTATCTGTCTGGAAAACCTTACTTCACTGACTTTAGTCATTCTTCCTGAATTAGCATGTTTCATGCTCATAACGCAGAATTTCTCCAGAGTGAGAAAAGGGACTTTTTGAATTATTGGTCACTGAATTTTCACGAAGGACCCTGTCTCATCGTTTTCTCGTTTGAGAGAGTCGAGTGGGGACGTGCCTGGAATAAGAACAGTGAGCAACACCACGGAAGAATTAAAGCCCAGCTGGACACATGACATGCATGAATGAATCAGATGAAATAACGGTGTTGAAATTAAGACTGACTAATTGACTGGGATGACTTTATTGTCAAACTGTAAGGACGTGCAAGGAATCAGGAGGGAGGAAATGTACAGCTATTTATTCTGGGGATGGTGGTGCAAAAAAAAAAAAAGTGCGAAAAGGTGCAAAGACAAGATAAAATAGAAATTGGGCAAAAACACAAAACATAGCAAAAACGGAGAAACGGAGAAAGAAACTGTCCAAAGAAAAATCTAAAATGGAAAGAAAACATTAGCAGGTGCCCTGCGATAGACTGACGACCTGTCCAGGTTGTACGCCGCCTTTCTGCTCTAGCAGACCCTGTGACCCTTCACAGGAA
The DNA here is from genome assembly GCA_030220025.1 of Chelon auratus. NCBI lineage: Eukaryota > Metazoa > Chordata > Actinopteri > Mugiliformes > Mugilidae > Chelon > Chelon auratus. The sequence continues at coordinate 35,332 of JASGAT010397112.1, read as the reverse complement.
TAAATGTTTACAGAAGATGAATTAATGAATGAACATTAGCAGGTCTGAACTGAAGTCACTGCATGTGTGATGGACTGGAGTGGAAATATATTTTAATCTACGTGGGATCTAATGCTAGTGATGTGTGACAGCATTTACCAGAAGGACAGTTTTGTTTCTGGAACACACCCAGGCTGCTGGACCTTAAATGTCTTCTTTTATAGTAACGCCTGTGACAATATTCCACTGTGATCGGGTGTAAGATGCATAAACAAAACTAGCTGCATCTTATCAGTAAATGTACACTAACTGAGAAAGTCAGGGGAATTCAGACAAACGTTTGACATCATGTACAGTAAAAGCTGCAAGGCAAGCAAGAACGAGGGATCGAGTGAATTGAGCGAGACGGTGAAGTGGAGGGAGGAAAAAAGGACCTTTCAGAAAACTGAAAGTTACTGATGCTGAAAGCGCCTGAAAGACAGAGAGAGAGGGAGGGAGGGAGGGAGCTGAAAGGAGGGAGAATCAGCCAAACAACAGAGAGGAAGAGATGAGTCAGAGACAAAGACACTGAGTGAGAGTCGTCTCAGTCCGCTGGTGTGGTTCAGCGTGCTTCCTGTCAGCGACAATAATAGCTCTGTTTGTTCCTCTCTGCGAGAAGCGTGGGAGGAGGAGCAGAGATGTGACACGTGGGACGTCCGCTTGTTACTGTCACTACGGGGGAAACGGCAACATTCCCTTTAACACTCTCTGACATATACACACTGCCTGCTCTCACACACACGGCGTGTTTGCATAGCTTCTCCTTCTTCAGAATTGCAGAATCTCCGAGACTTTCCATTAAGTCAGTGAAAGGCCCAGTGTACGACGCTGGTGGACTGAATTGAACAACTGAACATGTTTTATTGAAGTCTCTGTGGTGAAGACCTTCGCCTGAGAGTGCGGTCACTTTAGAAGAAGAGCAGCTTTGCAGACACTGGTTGAAGAAAGGCCACTGGTATCGATGCGCGTTACATGTTTGCAGTGCTGGCTGCAAGACGAAAGCGGCTATACCGCAACAGTCTTGAAAGAAACAATGCAACTTTAAAATAGCAAGACAATGAAACTAGGGGAGGAGAGCGAACTCTGGACTGATGATAATACGCAGAAAGCTGTAGATGAACTGAATTTGAAGATGAACAGCATTTATCCTTAGGCTGGAGAAATAAGAGCATTTCATCAGTTGCTGTAGACAAACCTTCTAAATGAAAACATGCCAGTGCTTTCTGACTGCCTTTAAACAGCTTAATGAAACTCTGATGCGGAGCAACAACAACTACAACTGAGATTTGTTCCTAAAATCAAAGATAATTGTGGTAACTGTCAATACTACGTAGTTAAAAGACAATTCTGGTTTGTTTCAACCTGGCCTATTTCACATTGATGTGGCTATTGTGGATTCATGGGTCAGGCTAATTTTGAACTCTCCACCTCCTTTTAAAGAGATTCAGGGAGTTGCACAAAATGACACGTGGACAGCGTGTTTTGGTGGAAGGCGTGCAGGCTCGAACAGCTTGAATAAAAGCACATGATTTTTACATGAACGTTACATGAATAATATAAAAACCTTTGCCTCCATTCATTATCTATAACTACTTAGAGCCCATCCCAGCTGTCGCTCTGCGAGAATCTATCAGGTTGCCAGTCTATTGCAGGACTACCAGAGACAACCACACGCAAACCTACAGCGTATCACTTAAAATCACCAGCTTACCGAACAAGCATATCTGTGGACTGTGGGAGGGAGGTAGAGCACCTGGAGAAAACCCCACAGGGAAAACACCACTGTTTCACTACTAACCAACTGTACACACAGAAATGATCGGCCTAGAACAGAATTTTGCTAACAGGATTAGGAATACTTGCCAGCTGATTTAATAATCTGATTACCAGCGTGTCAGTTTGTAATACAGCATTAAGTTCTTATAAGGGAGCTGGATATGACTATGTCATTTAGCTTTGCTGCCAACTGGTGCCAGTGACTGCTTAAGATAATGCAAGAAAAACAATCTGCTACAACAACCTTTTTTGTTATATAGTGTTGCTCTTACTGCAGGAAATATAAATGATTACTATGAATTTGTAACCTTGCTTTTAAAAAACAGAAAAGCTATTGTTATGCTCAGAGTCTGGATCAACCACATTAGTTTGTTCATGTGGCTGTAAAACACCGTTCATCCGAATGAGTGGGCACCACCATTCAGTGTGATCAGAATGTATGTTTGCACTCATTAGAAATTAAGTGAAACATGGCCACAGTAACCCTGCAGTATCATATGTCGTTATTCACAACATATGAGTCTCGTCCAATGAGAGTCTCGATTCCCAGTTTGTAATCATTCGTCCTCTTCATAGTGCTTGTGAATATATTCTTTTACAGAGCCTACAAATGAGGAACCAACGAGCGGCACAGTCCTCCTGTGCAAAAACCAAATACATGATATTTCAGTTTGTCTCATGTTTGTGACTTCCGCTGCCCCATGTTAGCTTCAGCTAAAAGTCGAAATGCACACATATAACTGCAGTTTAATTTTGTCCCTTCGAAACGTTTTCTGAGAGACGTACGTGCACCGAGACTGGCGCCAGATGGACAGATCGATAAAGCCCTCAGTGGTCAGAATGTGACACAGCAGTCACTGGCGTGTTGCTTTTGCAAACACAGGAAGCTGTCAGTTCGGCAGTTAGTTGCTGTACATCCTTTCGCGTGCGTGGAAACACAGACACAACCACATCACGTACATATGTGAGCTTCTCAGCACCCCCCCACCCACAGAAATGACCTTCACACACAAAGTCTACACTAAATATATACCTGTTTAAAATGTGAAAACCAACGTCATTATTTGAAGACATGCAAAAATGTTTCTGACGTCCAGATTTATAAAAAATAACAGGTGTCAGTTTTTCCTTCACTGCACCATTCACTGGTATTTCATGGTCTACAAGTTGAGACAATGAACTTGCACTGCAATCTCTGCCGGGTCTGCTGTTTAATTGTATCATGCGTGATAGTGAAGAGTGATCTGCCCTACTGGATGCTTTTTTCTCGTTTTTTTTTTTTTTTTAAATACTTTTAGTTCTTTAGAGAGATGTAACTGTGCAAGTATTTGACCCTAATCAGTGATGTTTGGTTATTTATGAAATTTCCTCAGTTCTGTATACCCATGTTGCCAACAAGTACAGTCAGAAGTCATTATGTCAACACAATTTTGCTCCTGGAACAAAAAGTCTAGAAAGCAAAGGCAGTGCACCAGTGAAAGCGAGACAGTCAGTGTGCCAGTTTTATTAAATGACACAGCTAGTCAATAGTGAATAGAATAGCAATAAGACTTTGTTGTTGTTTTTTCAAGATGACCAAGTAGCAGCCCGTAAACACAAACAAGAGAGGTCCAAGTGCGGATCCTTGAGGAACAGAAGACAGCGTTGTTAAAGTACATGCAAGATGTTGTGAATGCTATCTATGTAGGACTGAAATCAGCTACAGGAATTTTGATGAGGGTGCAAACGGGGTTCATATAAAGCCTGCACATTGGAGAATTAAAATGACTTGTTCTGATGTTTGTCTGTGTACACACCGATCCAAAAGTTGAGTCCAACTGAGTATTACAAATAGAACTGGGGTGCATAGTGATTCTATAAGTAAAGACATGCATTCAATAGTCACAGTGGTCACACTAAAAATACGATTCAACTCACATCCCCTGTATTTAATGCACTGTTGGCACTTTGAATGAAAAGGCTGCAGGATGATGCATACAGCAGTCCAAAGTTCATTAAAGGAAACGTGACACATCATACTCCAGCCAAGACAAGGTGGAAAATGTTTACAAGTGTGTAGAAATAGCTTTCATTGTGTATAAATAAACAAATAGCATATCCACACGTGGGCAGTCCCTGAACAAAAATATGTGATCTCTCAGGTGTCATTGTTCCCATCATTAGTTAAACACTGAAAAACCTGAGCAGTTTCCGTACCCGTTCGTCCTCCTACCTGCAGCGTATCCACACACCACCCACCTCCCCACATACCTACCACATGTTTGCACATACACCTACACCCTTCTCGGCTCTGTCTCCCTACAGGTCCCTTATTCTCAAGAAAAGTACAACATGCAAATCTCACTTTGCATTGTGACTCCCACATAGAAAAGTTTTGAACAACTATATATTTGAAAGTTATTTTGGCAAACTTAACAGACCTCCAACAGAGCGGCAGTGAAACCTCTATAGCCCACCCAACAGGAAGGAAGTGGTGCGCATCGTCTTTGGCAGACAAGTGAAACCGAGTTTGGGACGTGGGTCAAAATAGTCAGCAACGTCTCAATTAGATTTAATGTTTCATTCCAAATATATCCAAATATTATAATGGACTGTATGACGACAAAAAAGGAAAATAAATGTCTGAGATAGATATTTTACACACTGGAAATGCAGGTGTTATAACACTGACAATCTCTTTTCTATTCATGCGTCTTGGTTAGACGGTAGCACCAGGACACCTAAAGCAGCCAAACAGAATTCAGCTATCATTCAGTCAATATCCGCTTCTGTGTTTTTCCTACTTTGCTATGCCAGAAAATCCTTTTAAAAAAGGCCACAGTTTGTTACTTTGTTAAAACAATATGGAGGTTATTCAGTCAATCAATAGTGACACTATCAGAAATTAGCAGTATTATTTGACAACTGAAATCTTGGCTAAATGATACCACCAATAAATTTACTGTTTATTCAAGCAGCTGAGATACATGACAGTCAACACTGGTTTTCCAACATAGTTTGGGAATGCGGGTTTGATTCATTTAAAAACATTACTTTAGCATGCTCTGGCAAAGACTGTACGTCACTCGTCGTTCGCTTCGTTTTTTTCACGTTGTATTTGACCTCGTTTTGGTACTGCTGAATCTGTTAGGAAGAGACCTTTGAGGGGAACTCCAACAGTCATTTACAGGTGTAGGGGAGTATTACTGCATGAGCCAAAAAATACCTTTTGTGGTCCAGATGGAGTTGACGTCAACTAAACTGCCACAGGTTACATCACTTTACTCACAGTGGTTTGATTTAAGGAAAGGACCACAAGTTTGAAAATGAGTGTGACTGCAACAAATGAAGGACACTTTGGCATGTGCTCCATGCACCGCTAACCCTCTGGTTTGTGGACAACCCACTCTGTCTACTGAGCCTCAGTCTGCTTCATTTTAGCTCCTCCGTTTCAAAAATCACGTCCCGTCTGTACAACAGAACCAGGCCGACAATCATTCCTTGTCTATTACACTTATCCTCTAAGGTCACTGGCACAGGGAGAGCATGCGAACTAAACCAGAAAGGCCCGGCCGGCCAAAGGGTTTAAACCTTGAACCTTCTTGGCGTGAGGCGTCAGTGCTAACCACTACACTACTGCAGTAGCCGTCCACCCATGATCGGGATGCATGCGCCAGCACGGATTTGGAGCCTACAACTATTATGTAATATCTATTTGTGTATTCAACCCTAAATGAACCTTACTGGACCAGATCACCCACAACACTGCTACAGCTGCCCCTCAAGATGCCTAATGACTGAATTAACTCTGTATTTATTTTATTACCCCTCTTAAACCCCTAGCTTCACGGAACCCTCTGAAGTAATCTATACAGGTTTAGCACTGATTGAAATGCTTTATTTTGATGTTTCAACCAATTAAACACTTCCTCTGAACAGTTTGACACATAATAATGTGTTGCTTTGCCTTCATGTTCAAACACTTACATCTACATTGCTGAGTTGTTGATCCTCAGTTATCTGCATCTAACCACAGTAACAAAATAACTTGGTTCTATTAACAACAATAGAATGAATTAGTAACTATTCACACTTATTCTGTAATGTACATCATTGTTTTAACACACATTATGTGGAAACTTATACCCACCACCAAAACCCAAAACATGGAACGGTTAAGCATCGACATCAACAACAACAAAAGAAATCGGGCTTTGCTACATTTGCTATGTTGTTCAGAATATGTCAAGGCAGCTAAATGTAAGGTTTGCATATTTGGAATTTCCCAGAGACCTTGAAACTAGACACAAGTGTACTTTGCGTCTTGCTTTTCCATCAAGGCAGTACCGCAACAGTGAGAGTGTCGCCCCAAAGCTGGGTACACCATAAAGCACTGAGAGTTTTGTGGGTAGTCTAGCCCAGTGAGGTTCATTTAGGGGTGAATACACAAATCTGTGCTCCAAAATCCTGCGCTGTGTCTACTGCGCCCTGGTTCTGTTGTGAAGCTGCAGTGTGGTTTTTGAAATGGAGGAGCTAAAATTAAGCAGACCTAGAACCACAACATTTTATAGGGATTGTCAATAGTGCTGAATCATCCATTTTCTCCCACGGAGGCTACGAGGCAGGACCAAATGGAGCGAATTTGTGGCAGGCAAACTGCATCAACAAGCGGGATTTTATGGGTTTACGACACAAATTGGAGAAACACTGTAGATACCAAAACTGGGCTTTCGTCAAAAGCACAAAAAGATATCCTAGAATGGATAAAGAAGAAGACAACAACGAGAGGAGAAACATTACACCTCCTGTGGCTGGTGTGTCAGAGACACTCAGGAGAATTTTTTTAAATGCTGCAGGATTCAGCTGTCCAACTACACCTGAAGGACAAGGGACACTTGTCATCCACATTAAAGAAGACAAATAGTTTCAAATAGAACAAATGGAAGCCAAAAAGCAGGATAACAGGACCTACCCCTTTTCCTTCCATGGATAGGTAGTGGAAAGGGCCTCTAGTTTTAGGTTCCTGGGCACCTCTCATGGACTATTAACACCAATGCTCTAGTCAAGAAAGCACAAAAGCAGCCCTGTTTCTTCAGGATGCTGAGTATTTTGTGAGTTTCAAGTGGACAACACCCACAGATGTTCCTACAGAAAGCCCAACTCCCCACCGGTCTTTTAGAATTGAAGCACAAATTGGATGAGTGGTGAAACATCTTCTGGGAATTCTACAAGTCCAGTTGCCCTTGTTTAATCTTGTGTTGGATAGAGACAGCCATTAGATTTGCATCTTTTACTGCTTCTGAAGCAGCTGTGGTCACCATGGTGTATGGGCGTGGATATGGTTTTCAGTGTCTGGCACTGACATAAAGGTTTGAACCCAGCCGTAGTCTGAGCACATCTGAGCAAAGGCATCTCAGTCCTAATTTTAGCTATGTAGATTTTTCATGCTCAGAAAGCTGCCAGTTAAATGTCAGTCAATCTTTAATGTTTTAATGGCACACTAGCTCTGTTTGTCTGAACTTCAGATTTCACAAGTGGTATTGTTTATCTTGTTGCAAAGTGTCCCATGTTCTCCAAGGTAACACAGAGTCCAGACTACACGGTGGGGGAATGTATGATTACTCCTTATACGCTGACAAAGACAAGGAAAAAAAGCAAGAGAATCGTGTGCAGTTTGTCTTTTGCACAGATATCATAGCGGTCAACGTTTACATAGCTTGTAGCTGGTTGGTGTTGTGGGATAATCTGGGCTCGTGATATCTGTCAAGCTGTTATACTGTAGTTTAAGGAGTGGAAACGAGATTTGTTTTTTCGGTTCTCCAATTTTTAAGTGAAGACATTTGTTTCTGACAGACATTAGAAGTACAGAAGTGACTCCAAATTCATCATCGAAAATAGTTTCAGTTCTTAAATATGTATCACAAACAGCTATGCCCTGAGATACCCCAAGAGCCTTCTTTATAGCCCTCACATGAGGTCATGAGCTCTGGTTCATGACTAAAAGATTGAGACTGTACATACAAACGGCAAAAGTGAGTTTCCTCTGTAGGGCAGGAGGAGGTTAAGGCATCCTATCAGGATGCATGAGATTTTCTACACTGAATCCACTGAAGTTTGTTTTTTCCAGGGCACTTACAGCTGGTAGGATATGGGATATCCACGGAAACACTCAGAAAATGAGTCTTGAATATGGCAAACTCCCCCAGATCCCCCAGGAGGTGATGGGAAACGTTGTGAGCTCAACATAAGCAACAGGAAGACAGATCAGATGGTTCACCTAGGACCATGTATCAATTATCTAGTGTGACTAACGCTGTAGTTCAACAGGCAATAACCACCAGTGTATGTCAGTGTGTCAAATCATAGCTGTTATTCACAGCATTGCTGTCACCTGCTTAAACCAGTTTGTTCAACATAGGTTAAGTTGAACCATCTGATATAACGGTTATAACTGGCAAGTTTATTTTATTTTAGAAGGAAGGAAGATCCACAGACAAGAAGATATATATACTGTATATATGTAGCTAGTTCAGTTTGATCCTATGACAGAGTGTCTGCTCAAAACACATACGCCCACACCCACCCACACACACACACTAAACATCAAAGATGGACATTACTGTCTGGTCTGAGAAGTGAATGTGGAAGTGGCTTAAAAACCATACCACAGGTGGTCACTGGGGGCTGTCCCTAAAATCGCTGACTCCACATGATTCCCATTCAAAAGTTTTTTTGGTTTTTGTTTTCAATAATAATTAACAATTAAGTAGATAAAGTTGCTTCCAAGACAGGTGTGATAGAGACATGGGTGATGATTGACATGTCTGGTCTGTAGTGATAGAGAAGCCACCTTTGTAATGCATTGCATGAACAAAAGTCAGTTTCATGAACCTACAGGACAGGAGAACAAAAGGTGCTGCAAAGAGGAGGCAGGTTAATTCCAAACAGAGTACATCTAAAGAGGCTCCCAACTATAAGTCAGGTCCAGTTTATTTCTTGTCAATTTGTACAAATGCAAGGCTTGTACTTTTTTTTAATTTTGCTTACACTATTATTGTATGTATTGTATTTATTTCATTATTAACATTTTTTTTATTTTATCTCACTTATTTTTCTTTTACTGCTGGTCTTCAAGAGTGTCATCTTTTATGTGCAATTCAGCTACTGTGACCAAGCAATTTCCCTTGTGGATGAATAAAGTAAAACACAAAAACCAAATGATCACATGAAATGCCCAAAGAGGTGAAAGCACGAAGAACTAAAAAATGATTCAACAGAAGAACAGACAAAGGACAAAGTGGAACACAGGACTATAAATATAGAAAGCTGGGCTAGGCACAGACTACGGAGGGAGGATCACACGAGGAGAATCAATGGAGGGAAAAACAGACAGGAAGTAAAGCAAGACATCAAACATGAGGGAAGAAACTTTCAAAATAAAAACAGGAAACACAGTGTAAACCACACAAGATTACAGAAAAGGCTCAAAACTCTATATCATGACTGCCATGTCTGCAGGAAAAGATCAATTATGATGATGGCCAAATGGCAAATTCAGTATATTTTAGCTATTATAAGTTGAACTTCTACTTTGTCAACAGTTTAGAGTGACAGGAAGTAACAGAGTGAAAG
>JASGAT010397112.1:13771-25880 GCA_030220025.1 Chelon auratus | reverse complement strand
AGCTTTTGAGCTTTAGGAGCGATCCACTTTTTTTTCCTAATCTTTGTCCCACAATTTCCAATGTGTAGCAGAAACAGAAAGATTAAATGATACATATCTGCATTTAAGTTAATCTTTAACTTAATTTTATGCATAAAGATATCAATAATAAATCTGTAGTTTATTCTCTGATAGTTTCAGATAAGTCTAAACCCCCCAAAAACAATGATGTAAAGAAAAACTTCACACATTTTGACGAGAGAAAAATAGACACATATACAAAATACACAAGACAAGGGATTTATGAGATCTGCAAAGTGGACATGTGTGCTAAAGCAGAAAAAAAAGAAACCTGCGATTTAAATCCTCTCAGTCTTTAAATGAATAGACATTCTTGCTCCCCAGAAGATGAACCCTTTGGATTTCAGTGACCCCAGGATCTTTCCCGTAAAGCCAGTTTCGAGGCAAACAGTTTTAGCTATAATACAACTGGAAGAACCTCTACACACCTCCAATTATAGCGTCATTCTATGCAACACTATCATATTGTCACATGTAACGCCCCCTGCATGGCCCCATTTTTCTAGTCACCACACTCAGGGCCAGGTGCAGGTTAACTGGTGTTTGTTTATGACATAATTGCTGACCCAAAGAAGGAGTGGTCCACGAAGGGGAAGTTAGTCATGAATTTCTGGCTGCAGTCATACAACCACTGAAACTTGACACATGTACGCATCCACAATGGTGTCACAGTTTTGCCATTTTTGATGAGGATTTATGCAACTCAAGTCTCTAAAACCCAGCAAAGCAGAGATAATAGGACACCATAGAACAGCTAATACCGCAAAGGAGCGCTGTTTAAAGGTTTCTGAGTGTAAGTAAAGCTTCTCTCTCTCTCTCTCTCTCTCTCTCTCTCCCTCTCTCTCTCTCTCTCTCTCTCACTCACTCTCTCTCTTTTAATGTTGGCTTAGTATATCTGCCCGTCTGTGTTTGAATGAGCGCTGCAGCCGGTTTCTCTTGTGGTTTAAGGGAGGGTGTTGTGACACTTTACACAGCAGCTCTGAAGAGACAGGCCAGGAAGTGAACAGGGCTGAAGTAGAGCTATGCAGGGCTCAAACTACTGATGACACAGACACAGACAAGGGAACGACACAGCTGACACAGCAATCCATGGGTAAGTTTAATCAAACATTTTTAACAACTTGTCAAAGCCAGGAGCCGTACGGACCTATGGGCGTTTCAAAAAAAGTGCTGCTAGATTTGTTTACGAAGAAAGAAATGGTGGCGAGAGTACAACTCTTCACAGCTACACAAGTCATTCATAGCTTTCCTGTATGACATAACTGTTGGCTTCAATGTATCCATGGAGCCAGAGAGAAAGTTGCATGTTTAATAAAGGCAAAAACTAAAAAAAAAAAAAACTGTAATTCTTAACTTGTAACTTGTTTTAAAGATATGATAAGTTTTGTGTCATGTAATGCACAACAGTGGAGCTCAAATGAACTTTTGTGTGGCCCCATAGCTCTACCCATATTGTGGCTTTAGAGTTGCAAAGCTGAGTTCCTTTTTTGCCCATAGTTTTTCTCATAGAAAATGTTAATGTGTGTCACATTTTTTATAGAAGCGAGTATTCGGGTAACACAGCTACGGCAACATTTCAGATACATCGCTCAAAACAACACTTCATGTAGTAGCTGTTTGATTTTAGGCAGAAGTAGACGAGAGCAGCTTCTCAACTTGATGCCCATGGCTGTAGATTTTGCTTGCTAATTTTCTCAGCTGAGCTGTGACTGAGCTGTGACAGTAAACACACAGGTGACTGGTAAAAAGTCAGTATTTCTATCTGCAGGCTCTTGCAGAGGAGGAAGGTGTGACATGTGCTTGCGTTAAAGGGTAGCGGTAGTTGGACCTAGAATTATATACCAATATGACTGCATAAGAGGCCTCGTGTGCACACTTCTGCATGGTCAGAAACCAAACGTCATACAAGCCTAGCTGTGGTAGCTAATTTACAACTGGATGATCACAGTGAATAGTTTTAGATTAGATAAGATTCAGACAATTGCCATTGTATATAATACAGGAACATATGACTATAGTATGAGTCAGTGGCGTTCTGTGCATTTTCCACCTAGGCGTTCAGTGCCCTGCAACATTATTCAAAACACATCTTAATGCGGTTGTTATGATGCCACTGCTATAGAAACCATCAACAAAATATGGAAACACGATAAAACAGGACGTTGCATTGTAGACGGGTATCTCATATAGCGAGATGAATGCCTGTTCAAAAAGCCTCCTCTCACTCACTGCAGCCACCGATGCGCTACAGCTGTGCACCAGCGCCACATACGGACTTAAGAAACAATTTAGGGTTCTCCTCAGAGCCTGTCAACCAAGGGTAGCGCTCACAGTCGCTGTCCTGAAAGTTTTCCCTGGCTGGGTCAGGCTAGCTAGCTCCAGCATTGGGTGGCCTTTCCTCGCAATATCGAGCCTTTCCTTCAAAGTCCGCCGTGAAAATAACTTTCTAAGAAGATCTGCAACCAAATCGATAGCCTCTCCTCCTTCCGCCATCGTGAGTTTAAAAAATAGCTATCAAAACGTTAACGGGGATGGTTTGCTTGTGCGGTTTGCAACACACAAACTGCAAGCTTGGCTTAAACGTAAAGGAACGGCGTCATTACAGCGTATTTCAAGCTTCAGCCGCCTGCAGTTTTAATCGTGAAGGCCCAGGCAAATTTCTTTGACTTTGGCAACGCATGACGGCTGAAATATGATCGGATAAAAGCTCTAATGCAAAGTTACAGTTCAGGAATCACTACAGCAGAGAGACAGACAAGCCATAAAATGAGAAGAATAGGCCATTGGGAATAATTTAATAAGATTAAAGGAAAACATTTAAAATGTAAGTCAGTGATTCTGATAAAGTTTGGGCCAACGGAGAAGGCTTTGCTGACCCCTGACAGAAGCATAAATAGCTTATCCTTGCCTCTCATATTCATTCTTTTTTTATTTCAGTCAGTAGTTTGATCACCCATGTTGCGCAGCCCTGCTTTATAGCACGGGTTCCTTTCATGTCAACATTTAACGTATGCAAGCTTTTATTTAGGAGTTGGTGAACCCTCTGCTGGTGGTAGCAGTGTGCGGATCTGTTTTTCACACTTTTATGTTTTTTATTGGCTACTTTGTGGTAAGAACGTTATAAACGTATTTATTCTGTTTGAACTAGACTATTTGAACGTCTGCTTTACGTGGAGCCTTGTAAAAAAAAAACGACAGCAAAAAAACAAACAAAAAACAACTGTAGTAATGTGTGTTTTTTGGGATTTTAAATGGTTTGATAGTTTCGTAAATGTTCATCGTACAGTAATGCAGCCCACCTGCTGATCTCAGTCTGGTGGTTCTTTCTTCAAGTACAGCTGATCCACGACATATGGAGGAGTGATTGTGATGTGAAGGAGTAAAGCTGAATTCAGGCTTTTTTTTTTTGTCATGCTACCTATTAATAGTTAGATAAAACATAAAAGTGTATGGCAGAAGTTTTGGTCACAGAAGAAGATTTGGTGTTTAGTCTGACAGGGATGAGGAGCATATGTCACCTTGTAATCTTTCTGTGTGGTGTCAGGTAGAAAAACAAAGTCACTCCTTGGCCGCCATAGCCTAGCTCCTTCATGCTCACTTGTGTAAGTCAAGTTCGGAAAGTTGTGATTTCTTGGAATCCAGAGTCGCACTGTGTTCCGAAGTCGCACTGACAATTTCCAACACTACGATGGCCTAAGCTGGTGAGAAAAGAGAGTTGAGGCATATTCTTTGGACATGTATAAAGCACATTCCGAGTGCTTTATACTGCGACACATGGCCTCTTGCCAGTTTCGGTCTAAACTAGTGAGGCTAGCGGTAGAGGTGCATGGCCAACCAAAAAAAAAGACCCCAGTTTTGATTACCTTTCTGCAGCGCCGCTGACATCGCTGCTACCTCACACTGATTTCAGATATGCGTATTGTAGCAGCAGCTTGGTTGCTTTGTCAGAAAGGGTTTCGCTTTGACTCATGCTAGCTGCGCTCCTTGCTGTCAAACAAAGCCCTCGTGGTTTCACATTGGATGGGTGACTCACTGCGACAGAAACCAGCCGTCCTCACTCATATAAATATCAAATGTCACAATGCACACATCACAGCATCTCTGTGGTGTTACAGTACTGCTACAACCTTGCAAATCTTTCCTGTACGGCTCATGATGCATGTTGTGCTTCGAATCTCCCGTCTTCACTGTACATGTTTTATCTGTGTTGATTTTATCTGAGGCAATGCGCAACTGCCATTTATCGTTTTGTGTGGTTGACCTATATGTACCTGCCTGCCAGTCACTGGACACATTGACCAGGAAAGGTCTGAAACTATTTTTTTCAGTGTTCTGCAAAAATATTCTCAAGTCATTTTTCCACTACATGGATCTGCAAGAGCATTTTTGATCTTTACATTATGTTGAATAATATTTTAGGCCGGGGCAGCGCAGTGGTGTGGTGGTTAGCACTGATGCCTCACAGTGAGAAGGTCCCGGGTTCAAATCCATGGGCCAACTAGGCCTTTCTGTGTGGAGTTTGCATGTTCTCCCTGTGTTTGTTAGGGGTTCTCTCCAGGTACTCCGGCTTCCTCCCACTTTCCAAAGACACGCTTGTTAGATTAATTGGGGATTCTAAATTGGCCGTAGGTGTTCACGTGAGTGTGAATGGTTGTCTGTCTCTCTGTGTTAGCCCTGCGATAGACTGGTGACCTGTCCAGGGTGTACCCCTGCCTCTCGCCCGATGACAGCTGGGATAGGTGCCAGCAGACCCTGCGACCCTTAACAGGAACAAGCGGGTACAGAAGATGAATGAATGAATATTTTAGGCCTGCCTCCTTGTACAAGGATGTTAAGTTTTAAAGGTACTGGCTATGTCATAAGTTTCCAGTAAGGCTTCTGTAGTGTCATCAGTTTGAATGAAGCCCAGCCCAAATTTCCATTCAGTAATACACATAACATCTTTGACATAAATAATCATCAGTGCAAGTAAAATTCTGGAGAGTATAAATGGACTGGATCAACTGAAAGAGTCTGTACTAGTTGATGTGGTGAATGCTCATGTGCCATTTTGAGTTTTGGATTTGATTGATATGACGTAGGGTTACTTCTGTTTGGTGGCCACCTGATCCGCACCATTGTGAAATTAAGCAAGTGGAACATGGAGGTGTAGGGCACAGGGATGAGGCAGGAGTATGAACTCGAAGTAAAATTTAACGAAAACTTGCAAAATTGCAACTAAAGGTGCTGCAGGGATGGCTATATTCAGTATATAATCCATAACTCAAATCAGGTTTCTGAAACAAATGGCCACTGCAGGCTATGGGAGCTACCAACCATCCACAGTTGTGACCACTGATAAGATTCAGGCATCTGTTTCATAACCTTCCTATAATCCTTTCGTAGCTTCTTTCTTTGATATAAATGAACCCCACTCCAGATTTACTTTAATCAAAGGGCAAACATAATTTCATTTGTGCAAGTTAGATGTTAGAAAGGATGTCCGAAAGTCTGGATGTCTGGAGTTGATGTTGTGAATCCTTTCGTGTCCTCAGTCAAGAAGCTACACAAAGACTTGTCTGACCCAAGGCATCCTCTGTTTAGTTTCTTTTGAGGTTTGAAAGTACATTCTGTAGTAACCACCATTATCTGTTTAAAGAAGAGGGGTTCAGATATAACTGAAAACGAAGAACATATTGCATTGTCTTTCTTTTATTTCTTTATTTTAATTTAGGCATTTTAAACCTCCCATATGCTGTGTATATGGATATCCTATTGAACAGGGATGTAGAGGTAGTTTCACTATAGATACTACAGACTAGATAGTAGGATGAAAGTTCATCTGCAACCTTACACAGGAACAGCTTCCTCTCAGGTTCGTAGACGTGTATGTCTGTGTGTGTTTGACCGCTGTATTGTTCCAGTCTTATGAGATGGAAAGTCCCCCGGCCTTTTCCTCGGGTGTCCGACTGTGTGAGGCGTATGTGTGTAGCGTTGCGGACGGGATGTGTCGACCAATCACACACTGTGTTTGAGGAAGCAGGAAGGAACATGGTGTAGCACGCAGACCAATCAGAAGCTAGGGCTGGAGGAGGAGCCCCCTTCAGGAAACGTCTGGTGGAGAATCAAGGGTTCATACCATCAACAGACGTCTGGAGTGTCGGCTGATTGTTCTATCAGTTTGTCTATCCACTGATTTAATTTATTTTTCTACTTTCAGCTTTGGTTAACCACTCTGTACATCTGTTCTTCCATCTTTCCTTTCACTTGTCTGCATCAGGACCTACGCTCCCTTATTTAACCACTCTTCCGATTTCAAACCTGTGACTCGATCCATTCTAACCTGGACTCTTTCAACCGTACATCGGTTGCTTATCTTACACGTGTTTGAAAAGTATGGTGGTATACTGTGCCGTGCTGCTGCCATCATGTCTGCTGGCATGTCCACTTCGTACGTGAGGAAGAAGAAGTCATTTGCGCGGATTTCCAAGCCGAGCACCAGGATGTGTATTTGGGAACAAAGGGAAGTCATGTAAGTCCATAATCCGTCTTCACTCTGCCTACCCTGGTACGACTGGTGATGTTATGTTATCTGTTGTCTCTTTATTTTTGTCGCTTTGTTTATGGAAATGTTCAGGAACAAGTCCATACCTGCCTCGGTTTGTTGAGCAATTCTAAGACTGAAAGAGTATAGGAATGTCTAAGTGATTCATGTTGAGTTTAACTGGTCTCGGATTTCTCACATTTGGCGGTTCTTTTTATCAATTTAGGTATCAGATCTAATTTGCAAAACCACTCAGCAAGAGGTCTACGTCATGTGCATTTGTTATTTTTTGATTTGGAAGTTTCTTCCTCATCGCAACTGTCAATGAATCAACTAAAGGACCATATGTCAACATTGTCTATTTAAGACATTTAAATTTGATCTTCGTATTTTATTCCCATTGGGATTGTTGCTGATGATCTTACCCAGAACTTTTGTTTCAATTGTGGAAAATTTCAGCCTGCAGCATCAAGAAAGGGTTGAGCTTATTTGGAAGTCATACCGCATTCGAAATAGGTGTATTTTGTCAGCCTTCGCCAGATGTGAAACTCTGCTCAAAATAGAAATTTAGGTGGTCTGTTTCACACGAGCTGAAGATCAACACCTACACTGTAATGGAAGGAATAACACGACTGCATGTCACACTGCCACTGTGCCCAACCCAAAAATGTTCTTTGGTGCAAAAATATTTGCTATTACTATTACTGATACAGAATCTACTATGGCACACAAACACACATGTAAGTAACGCAAGATAAGCACAACAAAGGGGATGGTGCCTTTAACATGTGTACTGGGAGTTCATTACAGTGTACTCAATGAGGTCTGGTTCTAGAGCCTCAATATTATGTAACGACGTTGCAAAAAGAAAGCAAGGAGTGCAATGGACCACGTCTTATTTTAGGATATGTCAAATGTGAGTGAGCAGTCTGTGTGACAAGATGAACACTAACAAGTGAAATGTGACAAAAGGCCCAACTAGACAAGTTTTTGTGTTTTGTTGTTTTCAAAAAGGTTGAGAGATACTGGACCATCAAAAATACCTTTGGAAAAAAAACCTTTTTTAAAATGTAAATGTAGTTTCAAGGTAGCACGTGCCCCCAGGGTCACAAAAGGAGCTTTCGACTCTTCACCAGAGGGTCCAGTTATATCAGTGTCTTGTCATGTCTGTACACATCATTCCACTCAAAGCCTTGCATGAGAAACAAATCGTGCCTGGTGGTTTGTTGGGTTTTTGTTGCCCCCCAAGTCACGTCAGCTGACCGTTATTGCCACGGTCAATCCTCACCGTGGTTTGTGTCGGAGACGGAGGATGAGAAAAGTAGACACGTACAGGAAATGTGTTCTCATTTTCAACCCCCTTTACTGAGGGGGGAGCGAGTGTAGTCACACAGCCAAATCTCAACGCTCTTCCTTCCTCTCATTCTCTGTGTACCTCTCTTTACCTCTTTTTCTTGCCCTCTCTGAACCGCTGTGCATTGTTGTTACATTGCAGGCGTTTGCTTCAAACATGAACCGCAGCTAAAGCACAATTATCATTCTTTGCATCAGTCTGAGAGGACTTCTTCCTGCCGCCGTTGTGGAAGTGTGACGGTAGTGCAGTTCCCTTTGTGTGGCACTGCCATATTTGGACGCAGGAAGTGCTAACACGTATTTGACAGTCACTCGCAGAGAAAGAGGACCTGGTTTTACTATTTCAGCTTTCAATGAGTCCAGTGCGGCAGGTGTGTGCATGTGAAGCAAAGGGTAACTTTCTCTTTCTGTTCTGCTTTTTGCACATTTTTTTCTTTAACAGGGAACCAAAGACACCTACGCACTGCTGACCACCCATACTGTTTTTTTTTTAGTTTTTTTTATTTTATTTCACACAATTAGGCTCCACCAGTCCATTGACATCAGCAGCAGCATGCATTCACAGAAACTAAAGGTTATTACCAAGTTTTCTGTATTTTCTGAGTCATCCTGACAGGCTGAGGTTACCCACATTAACAATGGCTGCCACTAGAGAAAAAAACAAAGAGTTAGCGGCCAGTGAGAACTTTATTATCCCTATTCATGAAGTAAAATGCATCCCTACCAACTTTTCTTTTCTTTATAGAGCTTGTATAATCAACTGCAATTAGCCAAAATAACCATAGAGTTTTTATTTTGTCTTTTGGTTTAATTTGCAAGCGTAAAAGTCCAGGGCTCATTGCTACAAATGATATGACCTATGCATTTAAAGTAACAAAAAAATTTGTTAGAAGGTTAGTAATTGACAGGCAAAACATATATAAAAGCGCCGCCATGCGCACAATATTAATGCTAACAACTTAACATCTGTCTGTGCAGCTTTAGACTCCAGTTAGACAAGGTTTACACATGCACACTAGGAGATATTTATAATGCCTTGTCGGACAGATTTAACACCTCTCTATGTCACGCAGACCTTTTTGTTAACATGCCGAAAATATGACTGCGCATCGGTTTGCATCTTAGCAAGATGTTATTTTCTATCACCGAACACTATCTTAGCGTTTCTGGACTTACCGACATTAAGACATCCAAAGAGCTACGTTACATTAACGTGACTCAAGGATCACCTGAGTAAAAGAGAGGAAAGTCATCTTAAGTGGAAGTTGAAGAGATACGGAGAGGGAGAAATCTCTTAGTATTAGAGGAGGAGGCTTTAGCATGTTACATGGAAGTAATTATACAAACACCATAAGTACTTAAAATAGCATTCATAGGAAGGAGGAATCGACATTTCTAAAAAAAAAAATAGAGAAAGAGCTATTAGTGTTTATTAGTGTATTAGTGTCTACAAACTGAGCCATAACAACATCACACAAGAAATTATTTTTTTATCATTCATAGAATGGTGAGCTGTATAAATATACACCACATATACTTCTGGAGCAAGTCCAGGCCCCTCTTTAAGTGGAAGGAATAACTTTCATTGTCATAAGCTTGCTGGAGAGGAAACGCTGGTGACTTAAGAGGACCCTGTTTGAAAACCTCATCACCCTTAGTTTCTATTCATGCATTTACACCTGTATGTTACGAAGCTGATCTAGCGTTGTGGTTGGTCGTCTCTGAGGGTGGGGAACAGGACGTGTGTCGTAGGTACAAAACGCAGCGCCTCTGTTTCCCGGACAAGACGGACTGCATCTGCTGCAGCTGGGTCGGTGGTTTGCCTATGACCTTTACGTCTGGCTGTGTGTTTGCAAGTGTGTCTTGGGGTAAGCACTAAGGGCTTCTGGACTGAGTGTGCAAGGGGATCAGTTAACCACATTCAATCTCTGTAGCAGACACCTGACAGCTGTGAAAATCTATGCCACGATACCCCACTATACCATAGAGGCTAGAAATATGGTGAAAAAGTTGTGAAATTGGTTTTTGGTTCTTGAATAACTGCACTGTAAAGGCAATGAGTCAAAACAAAACTAAGCAGAGGAGCACTAAAGAGATCTTCTGTGACAGTCAGAAGATCTGATTCTGTCCATCTGATGTTCCGAGATGGATCAATTGACTTTTCATTCGGCCAGCGTTTCCCTGCTTATTGGAAAAATCCAACACATGACCTCCTTGGAAACCTTGTCACTGACCACATCTGACTTCCAAGCAAACCGCTTGTATATTTCAGTAATCGCTTTTAAAATTTTCCATGCTGACGTTATCTTTTACAACGATAGTTAAATTCCCAGCAGTAAGCTTCACCCTGGGTTAGACATTCAGAAAGAACAGACAGACCTGACCCTGGATCTTGTTAATTAAGCTTTGGCAGACTATTTGAGACATGGTTTGTGGCTCAAAACACAAACAGGTGAATGTGTGTTCCAATGATATCCTTGAAAAATATTGTTGTGTTTATCAGAGCCCTACAGAAACCTACAGCATCACCAGATGTGGACCACTTTTAAACTAAAGCAACCTACACATCATCTAGTTTCAGAGTGGGATTTGGTGTAGAAACACACACGGAGACAAACGCACACACACAAAACGTGAGGAAGCGCTCCTTTGTGCTTTTAACTCGAGGGTTTTCACATCCATATTGGACATACAATGCTTTTCTAACGTCTGATTCTTACTTTGTTTGTGAGAGGCAGCAAATGTATTTCTATTTTCAATTTTTATAAGAGGAGTACGGTTAAAACCTGACCCCAAACCAACTAGTGATACTATAAATACTTTAAAAACAAGGATTTACTATCTGCAAAAGACCTTACACCAAATGACCAAATGTTGACGACTTCACATGTTTTCATTCATTTCAACACTTGCATTTTGTCCTAGAAAAGGGTTGTCTGAACTTGGCGCTGTGTTTTCAGTAAGTGCAACTAGTTGCCCATGATCCAAGAAAGTTGGTGACTACATGCCGGAGTTGCCCCCAGTATGCGGCGCTGGCTGTGTGCGTTTGTCTGAACTGTTCTAGAAAAGGCCTATATACTTACCACAACAGTTCTCATGTAAATACTGTGAAATGAATGCTTGAAATTACAAGTTGAAGTGCAGATTCCAGTGATGTGACATTTTAGATCCAGTGCCCTGCAGTGCAGAATGTAGTGTAAGTCTGAGTAATAAACGTCACTTTGAGTCAGCTTACAGGGACTTATAAGAAGTTGCATTTTACACCCTTGCCACACTCTTGTTGTCATGTGGTGATTTAACAGGAATACTGTCCGTGATTCAGGGGATTTCCATTTCACAGCTGCGCAAGTTTCGATTTCAGTTTCCCCAGCGGTCATTCTGACTGTTCTTACATCTCCGGTACATGCCTTTTTCCTCTTCGTCTTCTTCTCAGTGACAAAGAAGATGTTAAAAAAAAGAGAGGTTTTATGCTTTCTGGGATATTGCAAGCTCTGTATGTCATAGCTAAGCTACTTTCTTTGAGTCCTCTCAAAAAACAGTCCTCTCAAAATCCCATCAGTTTTCATTTTTATTACAAATTCCCTGTATGTGCACACATACTTGGCCAATAAAGCTGATTCTGATTCTGACAACATACTGTAAGTTATAAAATATTTGAAAATCCCAGAAGATTATCTCAGAGCTTCCATTGTATATCAGTGTATATATTAATGTATACATACAAGAAGAAACTTAGGTATGCTCCGTATTTAGAAGTAAAGCTTCAACATCTGGCTTTTTCCTCCTTGAGAGAACTTGCCTTCTTTGTACAGGTCTTTCATCTTCTAGCTGCTCACATTTCCACCCACACACCGTGAAGTTATCTCGATGAGCCGTCGAACTACTAGGATGATTCTGATGATCTGGCTACATGCCGGTATTTGAAGCCATTAAACGCACTTTTCTGTTTTTTTCTCCGGTCAACTGTGGATTGGTATCAAAGCACAGTTGCATAATGAAGGTCAATTTAAATCAGCCCTGAGTCCAGACATTGTGTTTGTGTCTGTCCAGGGAGGAAATATGTTTGAATGAGTCTGGTATGCGAGCAGCTCCTGTGCTTCCCTTTCCCGTCAAACAGCAGTTTAGCACTCTGATTAGCATCTCTTGCTCACAAACATCAGCAGAGTTCAGGTT
>JASGAT010397112.1:0-13654 GCA_030220025.1 Chelon auratus | reverse complement strand
CAATAAAGTATTAAAAAAAAAAAACTGTAGGGTGAGAGGGTTTAAAGCTGAAACACTCCCCTTTTCTTTTTAATAATAAACGTCAGCAGCCTGACTTTATTTCGGATGAGGAGATCCTATGTGAGTGAATGCACAGCGTTTACTGAGTCATTTATTAATTTTGGCAGATAATGGGTGACGTAAATCAGTTGCCATCAATTCTGTAACCCTGCTGACAGAGAAAGACTGTAATTCACGGGTTTAGAAAGTGATTTCATGTGATGTTAACATTTAATGCTGCATTCAATGGCAAATGATAACCACTGGCAGTTTGAACCTCAGGGCAAACGAGCCATTTGATTTTGAAAGTAGAAACTTGTTGGAGAGGATACATGTCTTTAACAATGCTTTTTTTTTTGACAATTACAATTTATTTTGGTTAAATAAACTGCATGCTAACAATAATTTAACCACACACTATTGATTGCTAGATTCTGTACAGAATGAAGCAAATGGTTGCATTATTTACACAGTAGACAAAATACATTATTAACTTTCCTACTTTTCTTGTGGTACTACTTTTTAATAACGTAACAATTTCATGCCTTTCTTTTTGTTGAATCGTTTCTGAATTCAGTTGACACCAGAATGTGGGATTGAATCACAAGCTTGCCAAAGATCACCACTGCTACTTCTTCTTTCTTCTTTCTCCTCCGTCAGTGGGCTATTAGCCGTCTACCTAAAGAAAACATGACTTTGCGTCTGAGTCTCGATGGCGGTCACTATCACTATCATGTTATTTCAGATCTGTCTGCTGGCTCTGTGCCTGCACTGCAACAGCGAGGATGAGGTCCTCAGGAAATCCTTTTTTGGATGATAAGCAGTCGGTGACCTTTCGCAGACTGAGATGAGGTTTAGTTAATTGCAGTTATCAGTAAACACTGCATGGGGCAGTCGGAGACCAAACCAAACGATGTGTGTCCTCTTGATGATCCAGTCAGCAAGGGCAGCCTAAATAGTTGGTCCTATACTCTATATTTGGTGGACTGCTGTACACAGTGAGCTAACCAGACCAGGAACATGCTGCGGAAGTCAGTCACTGTAGCTCTCCAATCACAATGTCTAGCTAAGCTACCCGTTTTAGTTTCTGCTAACCACACACTGAGCTGACACCATTCAGTAGTATGTGTGCTATTGTGCTATTACGTGTCTTATAACAACTTGCAAACCACATTTCTTTGGTGCACTTTCTGCACTGACAGAGGAGATGAAGTAAAAGCTGCGACGTGTGATACCTTCATGTTCTTTGTCCTACATTCAGCACTGTCACATCTTTTGCCATTACGCTAGAGCTTTAAAAGGTAAATGTCATGAAAGCGGAACTTGACACCTTGAACACCTGGCAGTCTCATTGTTAGGTTTGTTGGACATTATTTTAATACAGTTACTCACATCAGAACTTTGCGTTCTATGTGCTTTGCTCCACTTCTGCCAGTTACAATAAATGTTGGATTATACACTGCACATGGACAATGGACAATTGAACTTACATCAGCATTATATCAACTATCTCAAATGACAGAAAACATGTACGTTAGTGTTTTAGTTTGGTCCAGCTCCAGCCACTAACACGGAGGAGGTGGTGCTTATTACCTATACTGCAGCCAATCACCAGGGGAAGCTCTATATGCTTTGGCTTCATTTTTGAGAAGCTGTCATGGCGTCCTCTCATTCTACTGTAATTATGGTATGTTGCCTTCTAGTTGTTACTGGTGGTAAAGCTACAGCAAATACCATTGCTCAAACCGGTAGGCTACCATCATTTTATTCCAACTTAATGCATCAAACATAGAGGTAGAAAACTGCTTGAAGCGACTCCTCTTTTATGAGGTAAATTGACCTTTCATGGGGAAAAATGTCATCTCCAAGCTTACATTACATGGCGCAGTTAGTCATCGGACTCTCCCTGCCTATTGAGTTCTCATGTGTATCAAACATCTCATCTAGTCTGTTATTTAGGCAATCTTTTAAGAGTTAGTACTGTTCACACCCAATTCAAACAGCTATCTAATATTTTTTTAAACTTTCCAAGTGAGATTATGCAAAGTACTCAGGGCCTGAACCTTTTTACCTTCTTTTTAATACCCTTGTCAGTTCTCAGATGCAAATACACCTCAAAAGTTTGAAATATACTATAAGCCCTAACAACAAACTGACTTTAATATGAAAAAAAAAAAACAGTGTTGTGCCTGACACCAGCCTCCCGGTAACTGCATCAATCAATGAGTAGCCAAACAAGTATTCCCACAGTTTTTATCTCATTCAAAGGGAGTGGATTCCTACTCCCCAAATTCCTACCAAATTCCTGGACTCACACACAAACATACACACATTTTTGTATGGCTATCTTTAAGAGGACATTCATTGGCATAATGATTTCCTCAGCCCCTTACCCTAACCCAACCATCTCACCTAAGTGCCTAACCCTAAACATTATCCTAATCCTAACTGTAACCTAACTATAACCCTTACCCTAAAAGTCAACAGCCGGCCAAAATGTCCTCACTTTGCAGAAACATCCTCACTTCGATGGTGTAAAACCCAAAGTGGTCCTCAGAAAGATAGCTCTACAGGAATGCACTCTCTCTCTCTCCCTCTCTCTCTCTCTCTCCCTCTCTCTCTCTCTCTCCCTCTCTCCCTCTCTCTCTCTGTCTCTCTTTCTCTCTCTCTGTCTGAGGTCTGCAGATGCTGTTGATAAACTGGAAGTTCACATAAACACATTAGAAGATGAGGAACTTCACTGGAGATGTTTATTTTTGCTGCTTTCTCTACGTCTCACCCACCCACATGCACCCAATTTTACACAACCCCTGAACCCCAGCAAAAGGATTCAGGATGTTATGCATTTCCTGTCTGAACTAAACGTGTGTGTTTGTTCCAGCAAAAATCTGTGTATGCACGGGCGTAGGTGTACTATCTCATTTTGAGTGTGTTTATGTGGTGCATGAGGGAGAGAGAAAGATCGAAATCAACAAAGGCAGTCAGAAGGAGAGGGGGGCGGGTGGGGAGAGAGAGAGAGAGAGAGAGAGAGAGGGAGGGAGAGAATTCAGAAGAAACTGAAAAAAGCATCAGAGAGCCTAATCAGAGGAGGCGCAAAATCAGATGGACACAACTGTCCCAGTTTGGATGTGATGAGACACGGCAGTAATCCCAGAGAGGACAGCACGAAAGAGTCCAGTCTGTTTGTCTCTTCTGTCATGGACCTCCTGCCGTCTGTAGCTTCCACGGTGTTCGCCTCCACAGTCAGCCTGCTGAGGGAGAGCGCTGCTGTTCAGAGTATCAACAAGAGGCTCAACAGGAGGTAGGCAACACCTCAGCAGGTCACCTCTGGATTCTGTTCTGTAGTGTTAGGTCAGGACTCACTGTACATGAGAAAGCTATCTTTGTTGAGGAGTTCTTCTCAGATGGGACAGATGGACTTTCTGTCAGTGTTGGCTATGCAAATCATAAAGGATTTCCTGAGAAGCACGGTAGACAGAGCAACACTCCAACACTGAACGCTCTTGTTCCACCAGTTTGGTCGTCGCTGCATAAACTTTTAGTTGTGTTTGGTCTTTGCTGTTGGCACATGTCTCATTGTCGGATTTAAAAATGGTTGAAGGTCTTACGTTTCGAGACGTTCAAGCGTGAAAAGGGGGGACTTGAGTGTCTCTGGTGATTGTCTAACACTGTGTTTTGATTTAGATGACTTAACAGTTCTCTGACTGCTTTCTAGATATGCGTCTGAAACCTAATGTAGTTCAGAAACCCTCGCAGCTTCACTGGTTTCGAAGCAGGATTGGTAACAGAGATGATGTGGGTATAGGTCCTGTCTGAATGCTACATTTTTCTCCTCAGAGTTTGCGTTTGTGTGGCGGTATGACTATCCTCAATTTCAAAACTGTGTGTGACTAGATACCTTCTCTGTTAAACACAAAAAGTAATAACATGCCTTTTCCTTCCCTTCCCCTCATTTCCTTCCTATAGGACCATGTCATCTCCAGATGTGTCCTGGCCAGTGCCGATGCGAGCCATTGGGGCTCAGAACCTCCTGACTATGCCGGGAGGAGTATCTATTTCAGGATACCTCCACAAGAAGGGAGGCAGCCAGTTCAGCCTCATGAAATGTGAGTGCGTCACAAAAAGATTAGTTGTGGATGGACTTAAAAAAAGAAGAGGAGTATTTCACAATATGTAGCGATGTCCAATTATCTTCTCTTTACTGATCTGACCATTTTTCCACCCCAGCCAAAGAGAAATTCCTGGATGCATGGGGATATTCTTAAAACATGTTGTTTGTCTTTCAGGGCCATTGAGGTACATCATTATTCACAAGGGCTGTGTGTATTACTTTAAAAGCAGTACCTCTGCTGCACCACAGGGGGCGTTCTCTCTCAATGGCTACAACAGGTCAGAATCCTCAATCAGTATTACAGTTTTTTTACTGTGCTTCCTGCCCATCAGCATATTTTGGAGCGTAACTCTTACTTTCATTTTCTTCCACAGAGTAATGAGAGCAGCAGAGGAGACAACGTCCAGTAATGTCTTTCCTTTTAAGATTGTCCACTTCAGTAAGAAACACAGGACTTGGTTCTTCTCTGCAGCCAGTGAGGATGAGAGGAGGGTGAGGACTATTTTAACCAATTGTAACTGTAATAAAGAAGAGTGACTTTGCTGAAACCAAGGCTGTGCATTCTCAGTTTTGATGTTAAATGAA
This sequence comes from Chelon auratus, assembly GCA_030220025.1. Taxonomy (NCBI): domain Eukaryota; kingdom Metazoa; phylum Chordata; class Actinopteri; order Mugiliformes; family Mugilidae; genus Chelon; species Chelon auratus. Next base: position 8,919 of record JASGAT010397112.1, on the reverse strand, counting down.
TAGCCAGAAATGTAGATAAATTTAGCACAGAAGTTAATTTACAGAAATGTTGCAGTACTGTGTCCTGCATGGGGATGTTCAAAATGATTGTTAAACGGTTAAACACTTAAATTTCACACAGATATCTGCTTTCTTATAGAAATGGATGCGGCACCTGCGAAGAGAGATCGATCACTATAACGACAGAAAAGAGTCCCACATCCCAAGGTAACCTCAGAAAAATCACATTATATTTCACCAAATGATGATGTGTTATGTGGTAAATGTATAAATTGTATTTGGGTTATTAGGATGATATGAAATACACAAAACCTAAAGCATTAGTTAAATTAGAAAAAAAATACAATCCGAAAACCAAACAGTTCATTAGACTTTCTCACATACTGACAACTTCTGCTTGCGAATAATTTATCAGTAACAACCTTCTTTTTTGCCGCAGTGACTCCGACTCAGACGCAGACAGCTTCTATGGCACGATCGAGAGGCCCATGGATATTAAACATCCTGTCGATACCACAGAAAGTGGTAAGGGCCATGGTGATGACCGCGTATGTATTCAACATGTGGAATTTATCCAGCTATTTAACTGTTGTGCCTATTCTTTCTGTGTGAAGACTATGGTGATGATGATGATGATGACGACGAGGAAGACTATCTGAAGCCAGACGGTGAGGGTTCGCCAACACCTCCAGGTGAAGCCACGCACACTTTTTACTGTGAAAATCTGGAAAAACTGGGAAGGGAAAAGATGAGGAAGCATGTAGCAATACTATAACTAAGGCAATTGGACTTTCTTGAAGACATTTCGCCACTGAAGTAGCATCTTTACTTCTAAAAGGCTGGTAAGGAGATTGGGTTTAATTAGGAAAAGATACTTAGGATTCCTCCAATTACAGAAAGTATCTGGTTGTAGACACAAGATGCAAGCGTCATGTAGGCATCACACACACATGTTCCTATTTAAACCCCAACTCCCCACCAGTCTTTAAGAACTATAGAAGCTACTTAGATGAAACCTCTTCAAGAAACCCTGCAAGGCCAGTTGTCCTTGTTTCAGCTCTATTCAGATATACCATTCACTGACAAATACCAAAACATCACCCCTTCCCTGGAAACAATGAACCATTCTGATTTTGCATTTTCTCTACCTCTTCAGGTCGACCCGTGGGGCCGCCCCCTTCCTACCCTCCTCCCCCAGTGCCAGCAAATTCACAGTTCCGTCATGACTCCATAACATGTCCCCAAAAGGGCCTTCCTCTCCTTCCATCACAGCCCAGAAGCTTAATCAATCCGCTCCACAAGAAACCCGCTGTCCCCCTGCCCTCCGTACAGGATCAATGCAAAGGCCAGGTCCCTCCTCTCCCTTTTGCCCCGCATTTGCCCAAATCCCCATCTCCCTCGCCCAGCCCTCCACCTCCTCCTCCTCCAAATACAAAGAGAACTCAGAGCAGGGAAACGTCTGTGGGGAGTACCGGTAACGACAAGAGAGATTGGAGGCATCTGCCATCCGTATCTGTCCAGTCGCCAGCCACCCTGCCCATTTGTGACCAATTAGAGGCCAGGCTGGCCCTAAATATTCCCGGCCATGGCGCCATCAATTTTGGGGGGAGCCAGTCACTAGGCAGCAACTACCAACGCAACAAGCCACAAACCCCAAAAACTGGAGTTTCCAACCCGTCCCTCAACAACGCCCAAAAGACGCCCCCCACTCAGCCACCTCTATTTGGCCACCCTCCGCTATCTCCTCTATTTAAAACTGGACTACACAACAAGCCAGCAATACCCAAACCACCTCCAGTCAAGCCTCCGCTGCCTTCAACCAAGCCGCAAGGAACTCCATTTCAGTAAGTTGTATTCGAAACTCAAAAGTTACCTCATAACACAATTTTTTGATAGCCGTCCTGTTTCTCTTATTATCCAGACATTTTGATTAATTCTGGGCATTAAATACAGAGAGGTTCATTTAGCCTAGTTTAGCAGAAAGTTTGGAAGCAGCAGAAAAACTGCCAGCCTAATTCTATCCAAATGAAAACATTCATATTTTGAAACCTTCAAAGTCTTCATGAGTTGTAGATACAGAGCAATGGGAAAATTACGGCATAAATACGTTTTAGTTGCTTCACTGAGACGGGTTTTCTCACCAGAAGAGCATCACCAGATGGCCAGAGCTTCCGTTCCCTGGGAGAAGAGGTACCTGCAGAGTTCAGGAAGAAACGAGACCTGGTCAAACACGGCGGAGGAGACGATTCCGATGAGGACTACGAGAATGTAAGCGAGAATGAAATGATGTGTCAGCTGATGTTCTTGACTAAACTCAATGAACTACTGAACTAACTCATTTCATATATTTAGATTGTGGTCATTCTTAGTCCTTTTGCTAAAGCACTGATATTATCTTTCAGCTTTTATGACGAACTTAAAAATAAAAAGATTTTCTTAATCATTATATATACACTGATCAGGCATAACATTATGACCACTGGCAGATGAAGTAAATAAATGTTACTTAGACATGTAGCACCCACCTAGACCAGACCCACCCCATAGCAATGACACTCCTTGATGGCAGCAGCCATCCCCAGCAGGATGCAGCCTGACACAGACACACACACAAAACCAGTTTAGGAACAACTCAAAAAAACATGAAGAACAGCACAAGGTGTTGACCTGGCCTCCAAATTCCGTAGATCCTAAACCGATCAAGTATCTGTGGGATGATCCACAGAGGCCCCTCCCCTCAACCCATAGGACCCAAAGGCCTCCACTAACAACATTCTGTTACCAGACACCACAGGACACCCTCAAGTGAGACCTACACTATATTATGAGGGTGTTTTGTTATATTATGCCTGATCGGTGTATGTAATAGTATTATATTACAGAATTTCCATTGTCAGGTCATCATCTCCATTTCAATTACTGTATATGTATTTGTGAAGGTATCTTGAGCTGGTGGTGGTTGTAAATCACACTTCTTATAGGCGTGAATGTTTTTCTCATGACAGACCCTTATTTGAGCCTGTGTTAGTTCTCCAGTTAAACACATTGCACTGAATGTAACCAGTTGTTTCTATCTGCAGGTGCAGCTGCCAGACTCTGTGTTCATCGATACGACTGAAACCAGCTTTGTAGAAAAGTACGACCCATGCACTTATTTTTAATACATACCTGAGAAAAGTGTCAAGCTGCAGTTTGTAAAAGTCACGCTGTTTGTCACACTGTATTTCAGCTGTCTAGTGTCAATAAACAGCCCTCCCTCTCGCTGATTAATTGTTGTGGTGTTTCATTAACACCAGTTTAAATCTAAATTTAGCACACACGATCATGGGCTGCTTGTGGGCTATTCTCATTCAGGATTTCCTATTTGCGGCAGAGGCTCACACCAGTGAAGTCATTTGAAGATGTGTTTCTACTAATAGCTTTTAACCAGTGGTGATGTTTGTTCATGCAGGTTATTCAGAGAGGGCCCCATCGCTCCGCAGGACGGACTGTATGGCATCAGGAACTCAGGAACCAAAACGTCAAAGGTAAAAACTAAAAAAAGATCACCATTTCTCGACTAAGTCATTTTAAAAATAGCTTCCTGTCTGGTACTCAAGAAATTTGAAGTGCCAACTCCTTTTTAAATGATGGTGATAATTACCATACACGGACTTACTGATCATCTTTAGTCATGCTAACAACATGGCTTAATGAACAGCTGGGCTGTCTCTCAGTCAACATAGATTATTATTACAACTTCAGGTTGAATACATAGAGCTATTAGTGTTACTGTAGAAAAAAAATGTATTTCTGGCGCAACTTCCCCCATTACCAAGGTGCACGTAGGAAGAAGAAAATACCAGACTCCAGCAGTATTTGTAGTGTAAAGAACAACTTTATTAGACCAACACGTTTCGGCTTGTGGCCTTTATCAGAGTTACCACAGCTGACCTTGCAAAACACAATAATAGAATACTAAAGTCAGTTGAAGATGAAGCTAATTAAAGTCGTACTTCTCTCACGGTGTGAGTTAGGGCTAAAACCTCACGCAGTGGTTTACACCAGCTATAGCAACAGCTCTGCACAAGTTCCAGAGTCACTGAGCTGCACTGCGAGCTTCACTGTTACTACACAGCTACAGCACAACAACTGCTCGACACTGGCTGAGCAGCAGGTTTTGTGTGTACCAGTCAGACTTATACAAATATTAACACACAGAAAAGCACTTTTATTTTCCTAAGGTGTTGGTAGAGACCAAACACAGAGCCAGTAGTGACTGAATATTAGTTTTACATTTGTCATACCTCATTTTGGATTTCGATTTATTATTATTATTTTTATTTTTTTTTTACATTATTATAGTGACATAGTTAAATGTATTTGGTTCAAATTTGTGTATTTTATTCTACATATTCTTCTTTACATTTAGTCTAAACTAATTTTGGTGTATTATCCAGGTGCTGGTGGTGTGGGACGTCAGTATAAGCAAAGCCAGAAACTACAGACTGTTTGAAGAGGTAAGAGACCTGCTGCCATCTACTGTACTGTGACTACATGTGTGTCTAAAATTAAAATCCTTAATTTAATAATAAAAATATACATCACAATAACAGAGTCTCACGTTCACTATGGGTCCTTTCACAGGACGAGTGCCTATATCTGGAAAGTGAAATGACCTTCCCCACACTGTCCGCTTTGATCGAACACTACTACACCCATCCTCTTCCTCACCACGGCTCGCTCTGCCTGCAGAAGCCGTACACGAAGCCACTGTCTGGCTTCATTTAGGGTCTGATCACCTACACAGGCAGCTTGCTGAGATGCAGCTGAAACCACCGGACGTCAGTGCAAAGACTTGGAGCGCCTCCTCGGCTGAACTCGATCTCTGTCAGTAATGCATGGAGTACAGTGTCTCACACAGATGTAATAACTGTCACAGTATAACAAAACAGACCATACCTCTCACTGTTCAGTGGAAAATAAAATAATTTCTTTGCCCTGGAACACAGCATAAATAGCAAGGATAGTAACATTATTCAACAAACAATTGTTATTCTATTCTGAAGACATAAGGCAGTGTAAATACACAGCAAATTCTCAATAAAAGGTTCTAATTGGGACAAAGGTAACCCTTTTCTTAAAACGTGAAAGTGAAAGCACAGTTCAAGGGCCTTCACAGCCAGTCAGATATATCTGACATACTTTGCCCACAGAGGGGCACTGTGATACCAAATGATAGCTTAAAAAATGTCATTCACTGTAGGGTCGACCAGGTTACCTACATTTGAGCAACATACCTGAAGTCACATCAAGCGTATGCATATAAAACAAACAAAGCATGATTTTATTTTGTACTGTTATTCTGAAAAGATGTATTTATCAAGAAAAAAAAATTCATCCAAATGAACTGATTTGAATTCAAGCGATGAAAATCTATGGAGATTCTGTTATAGTTATGGATTGTATGGACATGAATATTGTTCTGCCCATCATAATGTTCAGCTTAGTTACACATGTTGATTATACTGTAAGTGTAGGTCCTAAAAACCAACAAGTAGTTACATTTCAGACAATAACTGGTCTGATGTGAGACACTTCAGATGCAGATACACTGAACATTAATTACCAAAGTAGAGAGAATGATTTTCATTGATACTTTACCAACTCTCAGCCTTATTCTTTATACCTAAAAGGTAACTTCTTCTCTTGTGTCCAGGTGCAAACTCCAAAAGCTATTCTTATTATTTATACCTATAAACCTGTTCAGCATTCCTTTATTCATGTACCAGAAAAAAAGTACTATATTTAAATTTCAATTTTTCCTCTGCGTTGGGTTTCTGACCTCAACAGTGTGTTGTTTTAATGTAATTACACGGAAGAATGCATTCTACAGTGTTGCAAGTCCTTGAAACTATAAGACTAGAAAAAATCTCTTTATCAAGATGAAGATTTTTTTTTTTTTTTTAAATGCAGTTTACACAGCACTGACTTTGATATTGTAAAATGCTCTTCAATATTTATGTGTAAATGTTGTATCTACTGTAAAAAAAAATGTGTACAAATGTAAATATATTGTTTTCTACAGAAATACAGTATATATATAAGGATTACTTAAAGCCTCTTGTTGTTTTGTCTCATTTTGAATGTTTTCTCTCAGTCAATGATAAAATCACAGATTCAAGCATCATGAGACTCAAAAACAGCCGTTGAATTTTCAATTACTTAATTCACTTACCAGATAGTGTACTGTTTAGTTTGCTAGGTGGTAAATCACTGCCTAGTTTTAGTTTTTATATTTCGCCCCGTCCCTGCTAATAGGCTGATGCTGCCGCCACCATGCTTCACTGTAGTGATGATATTAGTTGGCGATGAGCAGTGTCTTGTGTTCACCTGACATAATACTGAAAGTTTTGCCCAAGAAGGTCAGTATTTTTCTGCCTGGAAAATAATGTTTTCTACTTTTTTAAAATTACTTTTTCCATATGGAAAACAAACCTGTAACCGTCCATACATATTACATTTACTACAAAAGGCATTGCATACACGTTAAACTTTGTGATGATTCAAGTCTGTTCTAGTAGAAACTAAAACATGATGTTAGGAGTCACTGATAATAAGGCATGGATCTCATCTTGGGCTTTATTGAGCATCTTTTTCACCCCATTATGCAACAGGCCGTGATCTGCCCATTTCAAGTCCCCCCGTGGCTGCTTGGTGATAGTCACGGTTGTAGATGGTGTTATTTCCTAAACTGGCACCAACAAAAAAACAACAGCAGCACAATGAGCAGTTAATAGCTGAGTATGCCGTGATGATCTTGATGTCATCACCATCAAGTCCCTATTTCAATTCCAATGTTTACACCTACTATGTATTTCCTGACTTCTCTCTTTGCTGCAGCTATAATAACTACAGCCACTAGAAGGCGCTGCCATTTCTATATAACCTTATGTCATTTCGGGGAATTTGCTGAAACAACTGATGCTGCCTGAATAGCACTTTATAATATATAATGTAATTATCTGTCATAATGAGCTGCTGCAAAAATCACCTTTGGAATCATTTTCATTTGTAGAACTGTGCCTATAAAACAGGCACCTTTAGTATTGGAAGGACATGGTCAACATCCAATCTCCGGGAAGGTTCTGTATTTTAAAACCTTTCCCAGTGCTATTCCACAGCCAGATTTTTCAGACATGAGTTGATAGGAGGATATACACTGATGAGGCATAACATTATGACCACCATCTTAGTACCGTGTAGGTCTCCCATTGTATCTCCAAATCAGTTGTGACACATGAGAGAATGGCCATGGGCCTTCTGAAGGTGTCCTGTGGTGTCTAGCAACAGAATGTCGTTAGTGGGGGCCTTTGGGTCCTATGGTTGAGGGGAGGGGCCTCTGTGGATCATCCCACAGATACTTCATCAGTTTGGGATCTAGTGAATTTGGAAGCCAGGTCAACACCTTGTGCTGTTCTTCATGTTTTTTGAGTTGTTCTCAAAAATTTGTCAGTGGTTTTTATTTTGTGGTTGATGAGTGTACATGAATAGGTAGGCTGTGCCATGTTTATTTTAGAAGACAACAAAAAAGTGCATCACATTTTAACAGCACCACAAACCACAACTACCTACTGAACAGAACTGTCTGTCTGTTCTTAGCAAACTGAGCATAGTGTATCTCCAGACGTTAACTGATGTTTAGAAGGTTGGAATAATCAATTTATTTAACAGAGGATCAATATCATTATCATTTTTACCGCCATGGTAATTGAAAAAAAAAAAAGAAAAAAAGAAAAGATTCCAACTCCATGCAGTGAGTGTGATTTAAATCCAAGGAAAAGAGCGTTGGTTGGCGCTCAGTGTCAGGTGTGATAATGGTGTTTACCTAGAGCAGGGAAGGCTGTGAAATTATATTTTTCTCTCTCTGTTGTGTATGTTTCTATAGTCATACAGTCTACATGTATGAGTGTGTCGGAAATAACGTTGTCGCTGTCTGTGGTGCTGAACTGCACTTTTGGTCCAATAAGAAGGGACACACAGGGACTTTTTTTTATTTATTACTGATACATTTCTACAATAAGGTGAAAGGGAAACTTGTAAAATTCAAACAGTCACATCCCTCACCAGAATTTGGTCTACCCTGAGGTCCCCTTTTTTATTTTACTGATTAGCTCAAAGCACAAGAAGTTTGCAAACATGTTAATAGCTTAACTTTGAACAAGATGAGTCCTTCCTGTGTAACATTAAACCACAGCAGCATTTCTTCTCTTCTCTTCTCTTCTCTTCTCTTCTCTTCTCTTCTCTTCTCTTCTCTTCTCTTCTCTTCTCTTCTCTTCTCTTCTCTTCTCTTCTCTCTGTTTCCCTCCAGGCTCGGTAGAGAAAATAATAATCCTAGAGAGAGTGTGCTCTCAGCTATCCACCCTCAAAAAGAGATAAAGAAGCTTCCCCATTGGCTATAAGCGTCTTCAGAAACCTGGCCCAGATCTGGGCATGATTAAGTATCTGCTTTCAGCCAGTGGTGATCTCCTGCAGCTTCCTGGTGAGAAGAGGATAAAGCTGTTTAGTGTGAGGAAGTATTGATATCCGCAGGCTGCGCGCAACCCTCTGCTTTATAAATGTCACTCCGCTGCTAGATTTGAACACACAATACGGTGGCCATGTTTTTACCTCGATAAGAGGAAAACCATTTCTGGTATCATTTCCGAGTTCCAGTTTTCACCCGTTTGCTCTCAATGGTTTTGATTATACACAACCAGAGACGATCTGTGACTGTGCTGCTGGGCATTTACTTAGCATTTTTCATTGCTGTCTTGACATGAGCCACTCTGACAAATGGCAAAATCGAACGTGTGCAAGAAATTAGGCATACAGTAAATCGTTTAGACTAATATCCACTCACTTGCCCACACACATAAACTGAACATTAGCACAGTCAAT
>JASGAT010397111.1:0-11052 GCA_030220025.1 Chelon auratus | reverse complement strand
TCTTCTCAGGCATACATACCATAAGCATACTTCCGGAAAGGAGGAGGAAGTCCTGGTCTTGTTGTCACATCTGGAAGAAATTGTTAAGATGTAAAGCCTCTTTCAAGCATCAAAAATAAATCACGAAAACGGCAAGCAACGACTTCTGCGTCTGATGAAGATGAAGCAAATGCACAAGTTTTGTGTTTACAGCTATCATCTTTCAATAACAGACTAACATTAACTGATGTATACAGTTAAAGATTCCACTTGTACATATCCTGTATGTACTATTACTGTCATAATATACTGTAGTACGTAGTTCAAGTATTAAAAGTAGTGCGGTAGTAGCTGTATTTATAGAATCTTTTCTGCATATACCTGTATGTAGCACAGTGGGTCTAAGAGAAACAGTATTTCACAGCTTTGTATGTTTTTTATTAACTTTTCATTGGAGTGAAGATGAAGACAACTTAAACCATTTTTATTTTATCCCCCCTTTTTATGTGATCAAAGTGTCATACACTGATCAGGCATAACATTATGACCACCTAATATTGTGTAGGTCTCTTCTGTGCCTCCAAAACAGTTGTGACTCATCAGAGAATAGACATGGGCCTTCTGAGGGTGTCCTGTGGTGTCTGGTGACAGAATGTTGTTGGTGGGGACCTTTGGGACCTTTGGGTCCTGTGGGTTGAGGGGAGGGGCCTCTGTGGATCATCCCACAGATACTTGATCGGTTTGGGATCTAGTGAATTCTGAGGCCAGGTAAAAACCTTGTGCTGTTTTTCATGTTTTTTTTTTTTATTTTAGTTGTTCCTAAACAGTTTTTTTTTTCGTTTGTGTCTGTGTCAGGCTGCATCCTACTAGGGATGGCTGCTGCCATCAAGGAGTGTCATTGCTATGGGGTGGGGGTGCCTGGTCTGGTCTAGGTGGGTAACACATGTCTAAGTAACATCCACATGAATGCCAGGTACGAATGTTTCCAGCAGAACATTGTGTTGTCACAAGATGATCAATGTTATTTACTTGTCCTGTCAATTGTCATGATGTTATGCCTGATCGGTGTATGTGGACCGTATTGTTAGCATGTCAGGCTGCTGTGTAGCACGCTGCTGTGTACGGAAGCTGCTACAGATGGTGCGATTGGCTTATTTGGTTTGACTCACAAACAGACGTCCCACTCAGCTTGCAAATTTTACTCACCGTCCCTGACAAACTGCACGAATTCCTCCACCGTCTGGTCTAATCTAACTCCGTGATACACTACAGGTTTGAAGTTCCTGTGCTCAAAGGACCTCACGAGACGAACAGTGACCACAGCAGTTTCACTGGCCATACTCTGGACACCCCGCTCCCGGTCCGAGCGAATAAACCAACGAAGGGTGTTTTAACGGCAGTCTCTGCGAAATGTCGTACTGTTTAAATGAGTGTGTTTAGCTTGTGTTTTCAGGCAAGTAAAACACCGTGAGTCTAGCATGCTGACGAAGGCCGACCCGTATGGGACTGACCTATCAAAAACGCCAATTTTCTTCTTCTTTTATTTTTTTTTAATGGCAGTTAAAGTTTATAAGTGAATGACCGCCCCCAACTGGACTGGAGTGTGGGACGAGAGATTAAACAGAAAAAAAATCCAATGTGTACTGTTTAAATTTGACTCTTTAAAAATTATTATGATGTAATTTCATACTCTGTCTGTTATTCAAGAGGTCCTCAATAACTGAAAGAGATGAGATCTCTGTATGCTGCTATACACCTGTGTACCTGTGTCAGGCTGCATCCTGCCGGGGATGGATGCTGCCATCAAGGAGTGTCATTGCTATGGGGTGGGGGTGTCTGGTCTGGTCTAGGTGGGTGGTACATGTCTAAGTAACATCCACATGAATGCCAGGTCCAAACGTTTCCCAGCAGAACACTTTTGTGTTTATTTCTCCTGTCACTGATGACTGGTGTAATAACCTACAAATAACTAGTGGGTGGAAAGACGTACATTATGAAAATTGAACTATCCCTTTACAAAACATTTTGTGAACAACCTGAAATGTAAGAAAATGGTATTATTTCGGCCCATTGCTGTCTGTTGTTTAGTTCGTGTTTCGTTTTGTCCACAACTCTGAATAAAATGGTGCGACCCCTGGTGGACAAATTGGGAACAATCGTTAATTTTATCGAAACATTGCATTTAATGTTTTATGCCAGATGGGATCTTCTGTTTTTTGGTCCTGTGGCTTTGTGTTTGACACCCTTTACCAAGTGAACTTCGTGGACGCCAAAAATAAATAAATAAATAAATAAATAAATAAATAAATAAATAAATAACTCCGTGGACACGGTCTATGAGTGGACGCCGTAGTGGTCACATGACCCTGTTCCTGACGCGTCATCCCTACCAGCGGAGCGCTGTGCTGTCAGGATCGGAAGTAAACCGACAGGCTGAGTTGTATCTTGGTTGGCAAACAGCGTCAACAAACCAGTTCGCAAAAATGCGTTGGTTTGAGGGCTCGATTCCTGATGCCATTAACAGCGCTAAACAGCAGGGTTCCGTATTTGTTGTTGTCATTACAGGTAACATTACACACGCGAATGATAGTCAGCTAGATTACAAACACCTGCGTGGGTAACAAGTGATAACGCTACAGAAGGGATTTAGCGTGCTAGCGCGGTAGCCATTGTAGCCATTAGCCAGCTAGCATAGCCAACCAACTGTCCAGTAAAGATAGCTTATGACCACCTCCGTCGCATTTTATGGAAAGTGACTCATCGAAAGCAAGACTCTAGACACTTACAGTTGTTCAGTGATATGTTAGCGTACCTTAATGGTCATATCACGTTTCTGTACAACAATGTTTGCTGTCTGTGGTAGCCTATCCAGGCGTATCTAACGCTAGCGTTAGATAATTGTCTCTCCCAGGCAAACTCGATGATTTCACGGATGTCTAATGAGACTTTAAATGTGTTTGAGGCGGGACAGATGAGCGTTCCCCTGTGATATGACACCCTGAATGACAGCCAAGCTAAATCATTTTTAGATAAATCCCTGTGTCACCAGTTTAGAGTTGGGTCACTGTTGCGTCATAGACACCTGTATTACCCGGTAGTGGTGTCAGTCAGCTGTTTCACTCGTGCAGCTCTCTAGAAAGGACACGTAGATGCGGCTAAATATCTCATTCGTGTCACTATGTCTTTTCTCAGGGCAAGATGAGCAGTCCGCACAGCTGATGTCCAGCTGGGAGGACGGTGAAGTCTCAGAGGCAGCTCTGAACAGTTGTGTGGCCATCAAAGTTGATGCCAACAGGTAAGACATTTTAGTTGCAAATAATGTAAGGGTTGTCAAGATATGCATGTAAATATTTCCCTGAATTAGATCAGTCTTGCAGTTTAGGCCTTTTCCCACAGATTTGTGAGCCTTTAATTCCAGTGCTTGTGGGGGAAGTCTTCATTTTTTGTTTTAGTAAGGCATCAGGTCATCATTTAGTACCACTTATCCTCAGAGGTCGTCTCTTGCTCGGTGTCTCAGCTGATATGTAGAATACGGGCAGGAAGCTGGAGCAGCTAGGGAAAGCCCACGCTGTACCGACAGGGAGAACATAACTCTTCATAGAAAAGCCCCAAGGTTCGAATCCTGAACCTTTCTGCTGTAAGACAGCAGAGCTAACCGTAGCAGCACCATGCTGCTATATCCAATTGAAGGGGGAGCTGTGGGCTAGTGGTTAGAGAAACCGCTTTGGGACCATGGTTGAGGACTTTTGAGCAGGCATCTAAAGCACCCCCAAACTCTTCCCTGGGAGCCTTGCCTGCGTTTGCTAGGATGGGTTAAATAAAGAGAACAAATTCCTTGTATGTGTGTGTACACATTTACTGTCGGCAAATAATGCTGATCTATACCGAATCAGATCTGAAATTCTATCTGATTGATACTTTGTGAATTGGTTTGGGAAATCAGTTGCAATATGCTGCCGTAATGATGAGCTACAAACCAATAATAATAATGCAATCTTATATGGAGAATGATTTCTGCAAATGTCATTAGCAGATGCGAGCAGCATAACACCACTGACTCATGTTCCAGAAGAACACAGTTTACAGTGGATCTTTAGGTCACTGGTAAATGTAAATGTGAGATTACTGAAGGTGTTTTGTTAGTTTTCATTATATTATGGCGGGGGTTCTCTACAAAGATCATTGTTATTTCTAGTAGTACAGTTAAGACTTTTATCAGAAGTCGGTCTTTGTTAACTTACTAAGGTGATTTAGTTTTTCATACAAACTTGCCAGGACAAATCTAAACTACTGCCATTATATGAAGATAAATGCAATTTTTTTTTTTAACAGACCACACTGCAGTCGTACAAGGTTCTTACACGTATCTTGTTAAATAGATCTTGTAAAAGAGTCAGACCTGATCTTATTTGTGTATACTGGGGGCATTGGAGAGGCATATAGACGCACAACCCTGTCAAGATGCCCTTTTCTGCATCTAAGCATACACATATTTCAGGGTTTTGGCTCTCATTCAATATGTGTGATAATGAATACTGTCTGGTCTTAATGAATTGTCGTTAAATTTAGTATTTCTTATACTTTCTTTTATAGTTTGTACTAAGTTTCACTGCATGATGTTACATTCATTTATTTCCACAGTGACGCGTGTGTGCAGTTCTCCCAGATCTGTATCCTTTTGTTGTCCATTTTGCTGGAACTAGTTGGTGAGCGCTGACTACGGAAACTTGAGTGAACCTTTTACTGATTAATGTGTAAAAGATGAAAAGGGTTACTTCCACTATTCAGCTTGTCTAATAAATTAACTTTTTAAGGCTTGAATCAGAGTCACAGGCATGCTTTCCACACTCTGGCAATTTTTTATAAAACACCAATAGAGTCACCAGCAAAGCCATTACCCCTCCTCCTTCATGCTTCATAGAACCAGAAATGTCATCAGATCAAATTACAGAGCTTCTTGACCCAAGCAGTTCTCTTCATCCTGTAGTCCTTTCTCAGTAGTGGTTTCTTTGTAACAATTAGACCGCAAAGTCCTGAATCACGCAGTCTCCTCTGAACAGCTTGTCTGCCTCTGGAACTCTGTGAAGCATTTATGTGGGCGCTAATCCAAGGTGCTGCTAGTTGGTTAATTATTCACCATAGAGAACTATGTACCAGTGTTTAAAGCTGTCATCAAAGCAAAAGGTGGTGACGGTGAAGAATCTGACATATAAAACACTTTTTTTCTTAGTGACACAGTTCCATGTGTTCCATCATAGTTTTGATGTCTTCATTATTAATCTACAATATAGAAAAAAAAAGACTCAGACTCAGACATGAAGAATAGAGTTTATTTCAGCACAAGTTATACAACAATAAACCCGAGTGGCCTTCAGATTACAACTGATTTTTCTTTTTGTTACTTCTTGTTTTATATCAAAAAAAGTTCCTGCCTTTGGGCTGGGTTATTTGTCAAAGTGGAGTCCCTCGCCCACTGTCTTCTCTTCCTGCTCTTTTCCCTTTAAGGGAATCAAGGGCATCACCAGCCATGAGTAGGCCCCTGTCTGTCTGCCTTAGATTAACCGGCACCTGTATGGTTTGATGCTGAGACCTCAGGCCTGGTTTGTTACAACGGAGCAAGGATTCTCCAGACCCCCTCCCCTCTTTGCTTTTCCGTGTTTCTAGCTGTCTGTTCTTCTGTCCAGATTTTAAGCATTTTCATACTACACCACATAAATCACCGCTACACATGTTTATTATACCTTTTAGCAGATGAATGCTTTCAATACACGTTGTTTTGTGTTTACTTGTGCAAATAACTTACGAAAATCATGTCATTTAGATTCACTTTTCTTAACACGTTAACACTGTTTATTTAAAACACTAATACAAAATATCAGTTTCTGGGAGCCTATTCCTTAACCCTCCACCCTCCCCCTGACTCACCAACCACCATCCTGGTCTGAAGATCCAGTTGTGTGCATACCCTCCAGCTTCTTCATTGGAGTGAATGGCATTCCTCTGGAGGTCATAGCTGGAAGCGTTTCTGCAGAAGAACTGATGAAGAGAATCAACAAAGTTAATCAGGTACAGTGACAAAGGTTGATTTGGTTTCCACTAGTGTTATTATATATATTAAGTGATATTGTACTGCAATATAATATCAATGTTCTAAACGCTTCCTCCAGTTTTAGTTTCATTCAAAATATGTACTGTATGTCACAATTTACTTGCATCTTGCTACATCACTGTTAATTCTTGTGATCATGCGCTAGCTTTTTGATGCAGGTTGTGTGGGCCAGAGATGATGTGTGTGATGCAAGATGAACTGCTGCCACCAAAACCAGTGAATCTACAATGTGTTCTTTCTGGTGATGATTTTTCTCCCTGTTTTCTGACAGATGCACACTCAAGAGATTGGTAGTGGGACAGTACCATCAGTTGCAAGTGCACCTGTTAGGACCGGCCCATGTAGTAACACAGACGCAGAACCTGCCTCAGCTCCAGCAGTGCACGTTATGCCAGCGTCAGTAGCCACAGAACCCACAGAAGCAGCAAAAGGTAAGTGCACCCTGATCCCAGTCATATGTTAGGCAGCTTTGAAAAAAATATGCACCTTTCGCAGTGCATTGCACCTTGTGCTATTTCTGATCCCACACTGCCAGAGATGATGGCATGCCAATGTTACATACAGAAACACTGCTTGATATTTTCTAAAATGTTGGAGTGGCTTGCTAGAACAGGCAGTCTTAAGTGTGTTGATGGAAAATGTGTGGAGTACGCATATACAGTTTTTGCTTTATGTGGATAGTGGCAAGTTTGCTCAGTATGTTCCTTTTGTGTTCCTGTTCTACGTGGCATTCCTCCCAAGTACAGTGGACGATGACAGCTCTTCAGCCACAGCATCTGCTGCAGAGAATGCATCTTCACATCATACTCAGGGTTCTGAGAATGAAGAAAACTTGGACGCTAAGGTAGAAAGGTAGGAGCACTCATAGCGTGTATTTTAATCTTTGTGTGATCTACGCACAAAATGTGCTCTGTGATCAGTTGTTGGTACTGAAGGATCTCTGTGATGGTAAATGGTTTTATTTAGTACTGTGCAAAAGTTTAAGGCAGGTGGGGAATGCTTTCAAAAACATAAATAGTATTAAAACAGATTTCACTACAATGGAGCCCAGTATATAAGATATGTCATCCAAGCCTAATCAATCAATGATATTCAAGTATAAATTCACTCTTTAATCATCCTACAGTTGAGAGAGTTGTTTAATTGCAAGTGATTCTGGCCATTAAGCTGATCTGAGGCAACATGAGGAACGAAAAACTATATAAAAATTAAAATGAAAATCTTGTTGTTGTTACTTATCATTCCTGAGTTATTTATTTATTTATTTATTATGGCATTATCTTCTCAGATTGACCAAGAAACTGGAGGAAAGAAGAGAGCAAAAGAAGAAAGGAGAAGAAGAGGTAAGGAGACGTCAGGATTTCTCTCAGGAAAGTGGTGAAGCCCAGGTGGACTGTTGGCTGTGGGCAGGGAATTAACCGATTTTAAATGGTACACAGATCCACTGATGTGGTGGCCTATGGGGATTACTTAGGCTTGATGACTGTGATAGTGAACATCACACTATGCACAATAATAATTTATAGCACTGGCAAAGAAATGTAGTCAGCACTAAAAGACAATTTTCAGAGAATTTTTCATTCATCAGCCAGGTGACTGTGCATGGGACCCACTTGAACTTTCCAATATGACAGTGGTCCAAAACACAAATCCAAGTGTAACCTATACTGGCTATAGCAGCTCCTTTAGTTGCATTGGAGGGTTGTTGGTCAGTTAAGATGGCCCAAGAATTTACAGCACCTGGAATCTTTTTGCCGGAAGAATGCACATCTTTACCAGAATGAGAAAATAAAGGACAACATCCACAAGTACCACAAAAGACATGACACCAAAGGGAACAATGCACAATATTAGTACCTAGGAGTATGCAAACTTTTGAATGGGGACCATCTCAGTATTTCATTCGTTAGTTCATTCATTAATGTTTTTCTTTAAATAATCGTACCCACCGTAGAAATTGTATGTCCCCCAACTGATCACACACTTCATAGGGCAAACAGTGCTTTATATTTGATTATATTATCAAATGATTTCTTTGAGCCCATTAATCTAATTAACCAAAACAGTAGGCTACTCACAACACACTTAAAACCTGTTCTTTGTAATGGTTGTTGGTAGAACTATTTGCTGTTTACTATGTGTTGGGCTTAGAACTTGTCTGGACTATTCGTCCGTGTTCACACCTAGCTTTAATATGCACCTCCAGATCTGATCTCAGTTTCACACTGTGCATGCAAATAAACACCAGCATATTTTGGGGCAAAGTTACTGTCTCTAATGAATCACTACTGCTGTTCCAGAACAACAAACAGCTGTGTTTTTATGTGTGTGCATCATGACTTTGGCACACGTTATTATTTACTGATCTCCACTCTGATGTTAGTTAGACCTGCAAACTCACAAAACACAGAAACTGTAATAAAAAATTAAAACTGAACCCGGGAAGCTTCCATATGGCATACGCACCGTAATTTCTGGTAATAAAGGGAAATAAAGACACCAGTGATCGAGGAAATAAACCAGGCTACATCAGCGTGATCACATCAGTAATTAACTAAATGCTGATACATTATTTAATGACAGAATCACACACAATGTACTCCTGTTACTTTCATTTGTTCATTCGTGATAAGATTTATTTCTTATTTAGTTAGTTAACAGCTACATGGACAGAATTTTTTTAAAAGGCTCTCATTACTAATGAACAGACTCTTTAATGTGGCTCAGGATGCATTGTATTCACACTACCAAAGAAATGCCCAGACCACCTCCAAATTTGGTCAGAGAGAAACTCTTTTAAATGCGTCCAATGCATCCTGGGAGTGTTCAATTCAATTTCAGTTTTATTTATATAGCGTCAATAACAATACAAATCGTCTCAAGACGCTTTACAAAAACCCGGCCTGAAACCCCCAGAGCAAGACTGAAGGCGACGGTGGCACACCTGTTTTTTATGCTGGCCACTTGCGATCACATTGCTCAGATCTTAATAAAAGGTCTGAACAGGGCGTAAATCTAAGACAGAAGCCACTTGTACTGTTACAGTTTTTCTTTTTACACACAGCCTCATTCTCCAGATCAGGTGTTTTGACCATGAGTGCTTTGTTTCCTTTTGATGGCTGATTCGTTTTGTTGTTCCATCTCTGTAAAATGTCTTATTTAACATTTCTTTGAATCTTTTTAATAGTGTGAATCCTGAGTCTAATGGAATATATGATTCATTCAGCCCACTCCACCCCTGACCTTCCTGTTTGTTGTCTGTCAGAATGAAATCAGAAAGGAAATGGAGCGGCGGAAGATGGGGAAGAACATGCAGGATTTTAAAAAGAAACAAGAAGAGGACAAGACCAAGCGGCTCTTGGAGGAAAGAAACCGAGAGAAGGCCGAGGAGAAGGCTGCTAGAGAGAGAGTCAAACAGCAGATCGCCATGGTAACCTTATTTTAATCTCTCTTCTCTTAAATGTGGAAGAAGTGAAAAAACTGTTGTCTAGCCTGCTAGTTGATATGTAAGAAATCACATTCACAAACGCCCTTTTTGTAGCCGTGTTTAAAAGTGAGATATTTTGGTTGGATCTTATTATTTTGGCCCAACAATACTCAGCTCTGTCCGTAGCCAAAGTGACTGTACATGATGTTGGTGACATGAAGAAATACATCAAAAATCCATGCGATCCAACTTAAGTCTGCTTTGATTAATCTTGCTTTGTGGAGAAGCATTCAAGAAAAGCGCCACCTACTGTTGAATTTAATTAATACAATACAGTCAAGCACACGTTCCATGTTAGGGCCACATTCCATTATATGTTCAGAATTTGCTGCAGAACAATTAGAAATGGACCCAGTGGACCGTAGTTTGGACACCCCTGGTTTAAAGGGATGTGAAAGTCCCAGACATTCCCCCAATTGTTACTCAGTTTTAAATTGTCTTTCATTATTATGTTTTTCTAGACCCAGAGATGTCTTTTCCTACCTTTTTAAGGGTTTTGTTTTTTGTTGATTTATTTATTTATTCATTCATACATACATTCATGTGTGCTGCCACGTATTTTAAAGCACAATATACAGTAGTATATCCTTGGCATCAGTCATATACATATAATGAGTGGCAGCAGTGTACATATTTCATATACATAAACCCTCACAGCTCTTCTTCTGCTGTTCTGCAGGACCGAGCTGATAGAGCAGCCCGCTATGCCAAAACCCAGGAAGACGAGAAGGCTGCCAAGCAGGCCCTACTGCAGGCCAGAGAGGATGAACAGAAGACCAGGAAGGAGGCATTAATCAGGGAGAGGAGGTAAATGGACCATGGGTATCGATGAGTGACAGCTTCACAAGACACAAATTGGTCAGATACCCGTAACAAGTTAAAAACACGTCGTAACGTTGTAATACCTGCCTACTTTTTCTTCTGTTTGGCTTAAAAGTTGTCAACATCATTCAAATCTGAAGGAGAAGCAAAGAGGAGAATGGAAAGCAGCAGCATTTGGACAAACAAAGTGTGATAAACAATTAACAGTAGATGTAGAAAGTGTAACTAACTAAGTCTAAGTCTAAAAAACACTAACTAAATGGTAGCACTTACAGAGGCGTCACTGGGCGCAGGGAATGAGAACAAGCACCAGAATTTTAAGAGAGACAGGCGCTGCGTTAATTCTGCTAGGTTTTTGTTAGAGGTGTGCCAACAAGTTTGTTGTACTGCTACTTTTAATAGCATTTGTTTTTCCAACATTACACAGGAGAGTTGTATGTTCCACACTGAATCATTTCCCTATGACTGTAAGTTGGCCATTTGTCTTTTGGCGTCATCATCAGCTGTTGTGGCTATTAAAGTTTGTTGTGGACTGGCAAAACTCAGGCGTACCTATAGTGGAAATTCACTTGCGGACAAGACAAAAATGCTCTTCAAAAAGATTTATTTATGACTATATACAAAAAGAGAAAATAAGAAAGAGGCAAAAAATAGT
>JASGAT010397109.1:9488-22610 GCA_030220025.1 Chelon auratus | reverse complement strand
ATGAAAAATAAAATGAACTTTTTTGATTTTAGCAAATGGCTGCAATGAAAGAAAGAGTGGAAAATTTAAAGGGGTCTGAATACTTTCCGTACCCACTGTATATATATATTTTTTTTTTTTACAGCAGCAATAACCTTTAGCCTTTGTGTGTGTGCGTGCATATAGGAGTGTGGCTGCAGCGTGATCGGCTCAGTGACCCAGCAGTGCAACGTGAACACGGGCTGCTGCATGTGCCACGACTCCTTCAGAGGAGAGAAGTGCAACGAATGTCAGATTGGACACAGGGACTTTCCTCAGGTAAACGACGCGGATTAAAACCGTGCCAGTTGTTTTGTTTTTCTGCTGAGATAAAAGAAAGGGGTGCCGCTTGGAGAGAATCCCCGTTGGCTTCAGTCGCTAGAGGCTCAAGAGTCTTTGTGGCTCGACTTGAACAAGGTGGAGAGATTTTCCTAGACATGATATCACTGTGATTACAGATTTTATGAGCCTCAATAGAGGGATTTGTTCGCTAAGGGATTGATAGACGGCCAGCTGAGACACTTCATATGAAATGAACAGATAGGTGAATAAAAAAAAAAAGTCCAATATCCTTTTGAGAAGAGAACTCTTAAAAAAACAAACTCCACAGCTGACACTAGAGTGAGACGATAACTTGTTCATTCTGGAGTGGAGTTAAATGGCCTGGCGAAGCACTAAGTTAGGGCACACTCTAGTAACTCCTCTCCGAGCCTGTTGTGTTGTTGATAACCCAAAACTTGGCGTCGTCTGCATCCACATTCTCCCACAGTGCACCCGGTGCGAGTGCGACATCTCGGGATCGGACAGCCAGACCTGCGACCTGGAGAGAGGAGTGTGCGGCTGTGCTGACCGAACGGGAAAATGCAGCTGCAAGGTAACGCACTCACACCTTCCACACAAGGGATTAAAGAAGCCCTTTATTTATTTTAATTTATTTTATCTAAGTAAAATAAGCAGTACAGTGACTGCTGACGCTCACGACTTTCAGAAAATCAGCTTTTCAGAACGATGTGGTATTTATTATTCTGAGTCCTACCAGAGATGATAGTTTAGATTTTAAATGTCAGTGAACATTAAAAAAAAATAAAAAATAAAAAATACTTCCCATGCTTTTACTCTGTCCTTTCCTCTTTTGAGAGACTGCCTATGTTTGTGTCTTATTGTATGCCGTATGTGTGTAATTATTCCTGTAAATGCCACAGGGCTGAGCGTGACGTGCGTCTCTGCATGACAGCCTCCATATACTGGCACAAATAGACAAATATATGCATACGTTCACATACAGTACACACTCCATGCTTTACCTTATGAAATTTATTAACAAACTACAGTGGAAAACAACCGAAATTAAATTTAATTTAATGGAAGACAACTTCTAAATAGAATTGAAATGGAAAAAGACATCTGAAAAGGCAATGTAAAGTCACCATCTTGATGGTGATTTCATGCTGAGCTGCAAACCATCTCATTCTTATCTTATTATTATTATTAGACCTTGTACATTCCCATTGCAATCTAATATATTTCCTGAAAAAAAAAGATATTACACAAGGAGGTGACATATCTTGACTTTGACTTGATTTTCATGGCAAACACAACCAGTATGACTTTAATCCTGCTTGATGGATCTTCAGGACTTTGATGAGTTGTATGGTTACTGGGTGAATACTCTTTATTATTGTATTTCTGCACTGTATCTGAACTAGCAACTGAACTGGTGAACTGATACCTACTTAAACATATACACCTATTAGGTATAACATTATGACCACCTTCCTAATATTGTGTAGGTCTCCCTTGTTCCTCCAGACCATAGATTGTATAAAGATGGACGGCGAACCTGCTCCTCAAAAGTGAAGCCAAAGCAAGTAGAGCTCCCTGGTGTCTGGCTGCAGTATAGGTCATAAGCTCCACTTCCTCTATGTTAGTGGATGGGACTTGCGCCAAACTAAAACACTAAATACACATCAAATCATTTTTTTTCAAGGATGGTTTCAGTCATTTTTTGTAGTTAATGTAATGTTGACTCATGTTCAAGTGTCATTTATTTGGACAAGTTTCGTTTTAGTTTTACACTACAGAAACCACTCCTCTAAGGCTGCAGAGCACAGTATTAATTAAACGAAAATGTGAGAGAGTCTGGAAGAAGTGTAGGTGGGTCATCAATATTGTGGCTCCAAAGTCGCAAGAGGGCGCTGCCTGTATCCTTGGGAAAATAGTCCACTGCAAATAAGTGGGAGAGACATTGTCCATATTTATATACAGTCTATGCTCCAAGCCAGTTGTGATTCATCAGAGAATGGACATGAGCCTTCTGAGGGTGTCCTGTGGTGTCTGGCAACAGAATGCTGTTAGTGGGGGGCCTTTGGGTCCTATGGGTTGAGGGGAGGGGGATGGGTGGATCATCCCGCAGATACTTCATCAGTTTGGGATCTAGTGAATTTGGAGGCCAGGTCAACACCTTGAGCTGTTCTTCATGTTTTTTTTTTTTTGTTGTTCCAGAAGCATTTTTGTGTGTGTGCCTGTGTCAGGCTGCATCATGAGATGGTCAATGTTATTTCCTTCTCCTCTAACTGGTTTTAATGTTGTGGCTCATCATCGGTGTAATCTGCTCTAAATTAAATTCATTCTGTAGACAGGTTTGACAAATGTGAAACTGTTTAACTCCCCAAACACACTTACCTGCTGTTTATACAGACATATGAAGCGTCTATTTCTTACCTCTCATCCTCTCTCTGAGCTGATCATTATCACATTTGCCTGCCTCTCATCAATAGCTTGCTGTAAGGCATGCCAACATATACAGTATTTGTACAGACCAGCTCAGAGAGGTGACACCTTCCTTTTTCTCTTCTCTGTCACTTGCTGATCACATTATGCCGCGCGGAAAAATGCTAAACCAACACTTTATGCGTGCGTACACACACCCCCAGATCTGCGGCCTGTAACGAGGCCTCAGATCAATGGCTGTTATCTTCATCTCTGAGCAGGTAGGACGTTGACTGCTTGTCACTGTGACAGTCGTTTGTCAATTGTCACCTGTCTCTGTGTTCATCTGTTATTTTTGCTGTCTATATACTGGTTACCCACCTGTATATACCATTCTATTTGTGACTCTATGGAAGCAGACTCAGAGCTATACATTTGATAAAGTACATAATATGTTCTTCATGCTTCAGCACATTTGGTTTAAAATGAAATAATGGTTACTACATTAAAGTGGCAGGTGTCAGCTGATGTGTGGGTGGGTCGAACTAGAACACTGACTTTTGTTGTTGATTCCAGGATGCAGAATACAGGACTGTACGGGAGCAGTCTATGTGCTCTGAGTTAAGAAAATGCAGAATTTGATTCAGAGGGACAAGAATCCTAAATATATTTCCAGAGTTGTTAAAGAGCTTTTCACTTGTTCTCAATCTAATTGACTGGCATCACTGCTGCATGCCAGCAAGAGCTCAAGGTGTCTGCATTTAAAGCTTAGGAGAGCATTCCTATTAATATTGCTGCAGTGTGTATCATAACTCATAACCAATCATAATTTGTTCTGAAATGTTGATTGAACAGTAATGATACCACTGACAGGAGAGGTAAATAACATCGACCATCTTGTGACAATACAATGTTCTGTTGGGAAACTTTTGGACCTGGCATTCATTTGTGTGGATGTTACTTAGACAGGTAGCACCCACCTAGACCAGACCAGGCAACAATAAATCAAGTAATGGAGCACATATTTGATCATTTAATTATAGGTTTTGCAGCCTTAACATCAACAATATATAGCAATGATGCAGAATACTAAAGTCAATGTCCTCGGTTCCTCGCTCCACTTTCACCTTCTTCTGACGTTCTTGGTTCTTGCTCACTAATCTGCAGAACTTTCTGACAGAGCTCACCATTAATTGGATGACATTATGTTGACAGCACTGTAAGCTCCTGCTTCTTTGCAGAGAGGAGGCCAAACACAGAGTCCTGTCCACGATTCCATTTTAAAACCAGTAAGCTCTCGGCTTATTTACTCCAAATGCAAACATTCAGTCCACTGAGATTCTCACTGCCGCCCCAGTGGAAACAAAGAAGTGTCTGGGTGCATTTCATTAGCTTAAAAATCCAAGTTAACACTTACTAATAAAGGCTATTTACCTGTGAATAGACACACTCGCTTCTTTGCAGAACTGCAGTCTTGTAACACCTGGATTTTATTTATGGGGAGTTGTAACCAATGTGGGCGGCACAGTGGCGAGGTGGTTAGCACTGATGCCGAGAAGGTCCCGGGTTCGAATCCATGGGCCAACTGGGCCTTTCTGTGTGGAGTTTGCATGTTCTATCTGTGTCTGCGTGGGTTCTCTCCGGGTCTCTCCGGGTCCAAAGACGTGCTCGTTAGAACCTAACGTGATGGTGATTCTAAATTGGCCATTGGTGTGAACGTGAGTGTGAATGGTTGTCTGTCTCTCTGTGTTAGCCCTGCGATAGACTGGAGACCTGTCCAGGGTGTACCCCGCAACTCGCCCGATGACAGCTGGGATAGGAGACAGCAGACCCCGCGACCCTTAACAGGAATAAGCGGTTACAAAAATCACAATTATGTTTAAATGTCTCGATATAAAATCTTTAGCTAAAGGATTTGGGCATTCTCACAGTCTCAGTCTAGTTTTTGTCTCTTAGTCCAACACACTGAATCTCAAGCGCTCTGGGAGTACTCAAACTAAAACTGCCCCAAACATAAATGGGAACTCATTTACACACCGCATTAAAGAGTGTCCCAAAACTTTTTCATCTTGCTGAGTTTGCCTGTTATGTGTCTGCTTTTAGGAAAACGTGGAGGGAGACAACTGTGATCGCTGTAAGCCAGATACGTTTGGGCTGTCAGTGCGGAATCCGCTGGGCTGCAGCAAGTGCTACTGTTACGGACTGACACACTCCTGCACAGAGGCACAAGGACTTATCAGGATGTGGGTGAGTACCCACACTTTCATTGTTTTACACCTTTTATTGTCACTGTTTTCAAATGACTACTTAAAACTCACCTTGTCTTTCGTGCAAAACAATGAAGTGGCACTAAGCAACAGCTCCACTTCCTGTCTTTTGAAAAGTTTGACAAATGCAAGATGTAAGCTGTTTAATTTTAAATCACCTCTGTAGTGTGACACAGTTTGGGCTTTAGGTATCTGTTGTGCGCTACAGTAAAATCAGTGTCTGAGACTTAAGGCTCATTTAAGGTACTGCGGGACATAGACGCCGTAACCTATGCACGTAGCCTCATTCTGGCTAGCTTTTAAAAACACCACCCAAACGCTAGTCAGTGCTGTGTCTTTTTTGCCAGTCGTGTTAAGTTTTATTTCTACTTCCTCCTTCGCTTTCAACAATGGCAACTGAAACTTTTGCCGAAAATTTGCTGAAGATGAGTCATGCTAATGTTTGGATCTCCGAACCTTCACAGTTAACCTTTCCTTGATGTGTTCCATCTTTATTGATCCAAAACAATCAATTTTAAAATTGTGGAAATGGAGAAGCAGCCGGATATACTAAAGCGGAAACAAGCTACTACCAAGCTGACCAATCACAGCTCTTGTGTTCTGTGTCGCCACGGCATGTAGTTACATTTCTGGGAAGGCGCGCATCAGCTACGCCGTTAGAGTCTGCGTAGGGTCTGGGCTGTCGGCGTAGCTACTGAGTCAAATTGACGCAGACACCTAAACCGCCTATGAGAGAGTGCTTTTGGACAGTTGTCTTTCCATTCCACCATTAAAAAGGTTTTCATTATCTAACATCTAACATAAGCAATTTGTTACATCCCCAGTGACCCTTGAGAGTAGTTTCTGATCACTCATGATCTGTCTTGCCTGTAACGTGTTATGAGAAAGGATCTGACCATTAGTTTCCTGCAAGGTGAACTTTATTTACACATTACCTGCACCTAGCTTTCTTGCTGAGACAACACATATGACAGCTGACTGCACGCTACTGACTCAGCCTTCTACCAGTGTTTGTACACTAAATTCTATGTTCATCATATTTAATGACAAGTTTGCTCTGTGGAAAATGAAAGACTTGAACATGCATGTCAACCAGCTGACTTCTGTACAGGAAAAGTTACTAAAAGTCAATAGACATCATACTGTCAGTTTCATCCAATCGCTCTTGAGTCGAGTCTGGTGGTGAATAAACCTACAGACTGGCATTGCCCTCCATAGAGTTGATCCACTTTGCCAGTTGGTGAAACCTGAAACGTCACAGTTGTCGGAAAAGCTACAGCAAAGGTGTGTGATTGGTCCATGAAAATTACAGCTTTAAGTCAGAAACAGAGGCCTACAAGAATAACCTTATAGGAATAAGAATAATAGTCAGTGGCTGAGCCAGGGTCTTTTTAATAAAGGCCCTTCAACGCGGGCGGTTGCCATCGGCAACAAACTGGGGTTTCCGTGGCAACCATAGAGTTTTTAGGATGGAGGGTGGTGAGAGGCTTCATTTGAACAACAAGCAGTCACTTCATTTATTGTTGACACGCACACACACACACACAGAGAGAGAGAGAGAGAGAGAGAGAGAGGAGGGAAAGGTGGACGGAGAGAGACAGAAAAAAATTGAGAGTTTATGGGAAAGAGGAAGATTTTCTCTGAACCACTGAATCATGAGATTGCACTGAGTACACACACACACACACACACACACACTCAGTCACTATCAAGACAGTATGCACATACACAAAGCAAACACAGTACACATGCGTTCACACTACATTAGATTACATGGACGTTTGAGGAGAGGAACATGTGTAGACACAGACACACATTCTTCCATACATTCTTTGTGGTATTTACCTTTGAGAAGAAAACTATGTGAGTGATTGGATGAATGTTTTCTTGAAGACCTGCACTAATGTGACATAGTTATTGTGACCTTCATTTTTTACTTCAGTGAAACTGGATTTGATGAAAGAACTGATGTGAAATAATAGAAACAAAAACCTAGAGAATAGACTAGTGGTAGCTGTAATTCAGTGACCATAGGAGTTCCTATCTATACAGTTGGTTAAATAAATAGGTATTGTTGGACTGTAAATAAAGATGCACAGTATGTATCCTCCGTGATGTTGCTCATAGGATACCTGAGGAGTGGGTTTGAGGCTCAGTTTCTTGGCCATCGTCATATTTGTACTTCCTAACATGCTTTAACTCCTGGCTACTTCAGAAATTGGCAAAGAGGTGGAGTTTGAGTGGAGACTGGTTGGGCAGGTAACACCAACGCAGATAGCCCTCCCACCTTCATGCATAGTTGTCAGGAATGAGAAGAAGAGCGATAAAGACCAAAACGGTTTTTGTACCAGGCAATTTATTACTTTAAAACATAGAGGTCAACTTGCGTTTTTAGGCAACCCCAAGTGGCCATCGGTGGAACTGCAGCTTTTGGCACAAAACAAGCTTTTCAATTGGCAGTATAGAGGAATCATTTTATTTCATCTCTGGTGGGATGCTTTTCTCACAAAGTGTATCAAAGCCCTGAATAATAAATATTGAATCTCTTATGTTAAGTAGGAAGCGTTCCACTATGTTCACCAGCTTCCTGCAATGGGTGTCAGTCTGATGTTTGGTGCTGAGCAGGTGGTGTGCACTGAGCTCAGTAACACAGCCTGCTGGACTTTTTTGTGTCTTTGTTGCTTTTATTAAGTGAGAAATCTGATATTCTGTATGATAGGCATCTGGAGTTTACTTTATTCTAAGTAATGCTTAATGAATGTTCATTCATCTCATTTGAATGTTCGACCACGTCTCTATCACACGGCCAATCTACAGTTATAGATTTCAGATTTTGTCTCCTCAACCAGAAAGCAGCTTTCCATAATGCCTCCCATATTATTCACATATCAACAATGCTGGACTTCAGCTACAGAGAACGAGAGAGAGACAGAGACAGACATCTTGAGCTTGAGCAGATGAATCTATTTTTGAGTCGGTCCACTCAGCCACAACCCACAGTCAATAATAAACCCTGATATTATTCAAGTAATATTGAAATATCAACATGTGAAATGGGAGGGAGAGAGACTGAGAAAGAATAGGGCTAGTTTCTCTCCAGACTATCAGGAATAACTCGGATATTATTCTCATATCTCAGAGCCAGGGAAACACTGACACCATCAGTTTGAGGTTACATCCTGAAAGGAAAGACATTGACATTAACTGACTTTCACCACGAATACAAATATCAACTAAAAATCAGTCTTCACACTAACTGAAAAAGAAACAGAAAAAATGTCTTGAGTCATTACCTGAATACAGGTCTCGGTTCTATTATCAGAAATCTTCTGAAAGTAGCGTGCAAAACACAAAATAGATTTGTCCGCGTTGATTAAACCGTTCAGGAGTCAATTTGATAAAGATATAGGAGTGGTTTGATGCCTGCCGTGAGAAGTGCTTCTAAAGGACATTAGATTCAGCCAGAGAGTAAAGGTCATTTTCTATTCGATAACATGATTATCCACAAATTTCAAAGTGCCTGAATTAATATAGCTATGCCTTTGAGTGAAATCCTGAAAAGGCTTGGAAAGCATGCATAATTCTCAAATCATGTTTCAAAGGTGCCTCTATTTTCACCAGTTCTAGGTTTTGCACATAATTGATCTTTCCGTGTTATTTCATCAATCATCTGTGTCCACGGCCGCAAAAAAAAATAAAATATAAAAAATCAGGGAAAAAAACGGAGAGGATCAAAGTTACTGACATTTTCTGTTACCAGACAGGAGCCTCAGATACAATCCTTTTGAAACAGCTGTCTAGTGAAGTCAAAGGATGGTGGGAGTGGAGCACAGTTTGGGTGAGGGTCATTAGGAGGACGAGGTGAATTCGTAAAATGTGGTTACTACATAGAAGACTTTAACTGCAATTTTTCAATAAAATGAACTGCTATTCCTTATTTGCCCACTAGAGGTTGCACTGTTTTAGTAAGAGTTGTAGCCCTAACACATCCCAGAACTAAACAGCAGGTGGCAGTAATGTGCTGGAATTGCACTTGTTTTTAATTTAAACATTTCAGGTTGTTCATAAAATGTTTTGTAAAAGGATAGTTCATAATGTCCTTGTACGTCTTCACTCTAAAACAAAGGGAAACATTTGGAGTAGTCATTATTTATAGGTTATTATGCTATTACGTTACTGGTCCAACCTGCCTGAGATCATATTGGACTTAATGTGGACCCTGTGGACCCTGTGGAACTAAAATGTTCAGTACACTCATACATTTAGATATATAGTATCTGCAGGTAACAGTGCAAATATTCTCCAGGATGTAAATTATCGGGTTATTGGGATTAACCTGAACATTAATAATGTCATCGTTGTGTATCATAGCTAACACTGAAGCCAGAGCAGACTGTGCTCCCCCTGGTGGACAAGTCCAACGCCGTAGAGACGAGGAGAGGAGTCAGCTTCCAGCACCCGGAGATCCTGGCTCATTCAGAACTGGTCACGTCAACTCTGTCTGAACCGTATTACTGGAAACTGCCAGAGCAGTTCAGAGGCTCCATGGTAGGAAACACTGCTATATTTTGTTTTGTTTTTTTGTGATATTTTGTGAAATATAATTTGGTGTTTTGTGAAATTCCTGCCATTACACTACTCTGAAGCATTTTTAATGGTACCTTTTGCAGATTTCTTGCCAGAAAACATAAGTTATGTCCATGTACTTACAATAAGTCTTTATTCTGAAAGAGGATCTACCATTTTTGACAATCTGGACCTTATTTCCTTATTATCTATACGATTACGAATAGATAACAGGTAACTCCAGACTCAACAGGGATTAGCACTGGCGTATCATGACAAAATATTGGTGAAATGAACGAGTCTTGCGACAGATAATGCGTTATTTAGAGGCTGCGTTTTGGTGCCCCAGTTACTCCCACTAAATGGATATACGCGGATCTAAATATCGTCCGAATGACTCCAAATGACACCAAAGTTATATGATGAGTAAACGGTCGTATTTTATGCAAGAAATAAGGTCCAGGTTGCTAAAAACGGTAGTTCCCCATTAAAGTTTAACAACTATAATTATTGCACGTCTTTCCTCGTACAAGACTATTTAAGTCAGGGGTGTAAAACATACAGTCTGGGGGCCAAAACCGGTCTGCCAGAGGGTCCAAAGTGGCCCACCGGATAAATTAGCAAAGTGTGAAAATGACATGAGTTTTCCACTAGGGGGCGCACTGTTACAGTAGAAGCTGCTGACATAACACAACACTGACACCCAGAACTAAACAGCAGATGGCAGCAATCCAGCCAAATGGCACTTATTTTTCTTAAGAAATTTCAGGTTGTTTATAAATGTTTTGTAAAAAAAATAAAAAATAAATAAATTACACTTTTTCATAATGTACTTTTAGTTATTTGAAATAAAAGAAAGCGAATATTATGGCGTTAATTATAGGTTATTATGCTATTATGATGCTGGTCCGGCCCACTTGAGATCAAATTGGGCTGTATGTGGTCCCTGAACTAAAATGAGTTTGACACCCCTGACTTAAGTTATTGTTTATTTGTATGCAGTCTGCATACAAGGCAAGGCGTGAGTAGGACTGGAAAGTCCTTATTCACGTGCACAGGACAAACAAATCAAGGCTCCATACTGCTACATATCCCATAGATTACCCTTAACTCTCTGAGCTTCCAAATATAAATTAGAACTAAAAATCTTTCTTCTGTCTCTTTTTAGATCACAGCATATGGTGGGCAGCTGAAATATGCCGTGTACTACGAGGCCAGAGAGGAAACTGGCCCTTCCTCCTACGAGCCGCAGGTCATCATTAAGGGTGGCCCTAACCGTAATATGGTGATGACGCGCCACATACCCGGACTCCAGATTGGTCAGCTCACCCGGCATGAGATCGACATGACAGAGGTACAGTAATGCTTTAGAGCAAAGTGAGATGTTAATAGTATGTGTGGGTACGGGTTTTATTTTAAGTCAGTCAATGCAAGCAGGTGTTATTACACTAATTGGTCAAATGGATTTCTACACACTGTTTCTCTGCGTGCAGCATGAGTGGAAGTACGCAGATGGCAGATCTATGACTCGAGAGGACTTCATGGACATTTTATTCTACGTGGACTACATCCTAATTAAAGCGTCTCACGGCAACCTGATGAGACACAGCCGGTAAACACACAGTTCCACGCACTCCCACCCAGCGTGGCCCACAATTAAATATGCAGCAAGATAGCTGAATAAAGCATAAGCTGTTCTTGTGTTCTCTCTCTCCCAGTATTTCAGAGATCAGTCTAACAGTGGCTGAAGAAGGCAGACCCACCAGAGAAAGTGAGAAAGCTCATCAGATAGAAAAGTGCGAGTGTCCAGCGGGATACTCTGGACTCTCCTGTGAGGTGTGCACGCAACATATATACACATGCACACATGGGGGAACTTTATATCTGTGTTTCATGAGAGTTCTGGTGCACGTAATCCGTTGGTGTATGTCTGGTAGCGTTTTAACCCTTTGTTAAAATCCTCAAAATGATTTCACTCTCAGCGAGAAAGAGGAAAAATGTAGAGGTCACAGACTTGGCTTTCAGTAGTATGAAATAAGTTTCCAATTTGCCATTCGTTCGGAAATTTAAGCCTCTGCAGCGCCTTTCACACTCTCCGTTTTTTTTTTTTGTTTTTTTTTTTGTTAATGTCATATTTTATTTTATTTTATTTTTTTGCTTTGCTTAGCCGGGATTAAGCCTCACTGAACATCTCCTCCGCTCGGTTGTGAGTTTGTCAAAGCAATTGACTTTCAGCTGCGTCAAGCTCCTTCTCCAAAGCCGCAGAAATCATACGCCGGCGACTCAATCTTTAGTTTAATGAGGATTTCCGTGGAGGCGGCTTATGAGACACGGACACGTCAGTTCGGGGGTAATTCCTGCCGGACGGCCGGTGCCTGAAAGTCATTTAGGTATTATTGTGTTAATCTCAAAGGAATACAAGCAAACTTTTAACTGTATTTTCAACCTCTGTTTCACTTTGCTGCTTGGTGTGCAGAGTCATGCCTGTGTGTATCGCCAGAAAAAAAAAATGTATATATACATGATTTTAGAAGCTACAGATACTGTTGAAAAAGTGCCAAGTAGCAAACGGTAGCTAAACTTGAAATGTTCAGGTCGCGGAGGGCTCGGCTGACAGATGGTCGTTCTATTTGTAGCTGCCGCCGTTGTTAATAAAGTATTTTTAAACGGGCGTTTAGTGCTAGCAGAGGGAACAGATGGCTCTTTAAATGGACTCCATTAATTATTACTGAACAGGAGAGAGAGAGAGGAAGAGAGAGCTACCTTGCATGTCTGTATGTGCATGACTGTATGCAGGTGTGTGTGCGAGAGAGAGAGAGAGAGAGAGAGAGAGAGAGAGAGAGAGAGAGAGAGAGAGAGAGAGAGAGTGAGTGTGTGTGTGTCTGTGTTCAAAAGTTACTGAAGGGAATAACTCTTAATTGAGTGTATGTGAGTGAAAGGGAGAGTGGTCAACAGCCGCCTAGAGAAGTAACGATTGGAGATAATTACGTGTGTGTGTGTAGAGGGGAGTATTGCATCGGGCACGGTGTGATTGTAGTGTAGGAACACGTGCTCAATCACAATCTCAGAGTGCACCCCTGCTTTTAATCTTTTCCTAAATCTTTACTCTCATTATCTCTTTCATTATCTTCCCGTGTCTCCGTGCAGGAATGTGCAGCAGGTTTCTACCGCCTTCGCGCCGGCTCCCTAACATCTGCTCCGGCGTCCAGAGTGCCCACCGCTACCGGCATGGGCAGCTGTGTGCAGTGTCAGTGCAGTGGGCACTCTTCCACTTGTGACCCGGAGACATCCATATGCCAGGTAAACGAGTGTGTGTGTGTGGAGGGGCGGGCATGGGGGGTGGGGGGTGGGGGGGCTCGTAGAGCCATATGCTGGGTAGTTTCTGGAGAAAAGAGTGAGGAGACGGAATGAAAAAGGTGTGTGTGTGTGTGTGTGTGTGTGTGTGTGTGCTTGTCGGGGGGCATGTCAGGCTCTGTAATTAGCCCTGCAATAATTAACGAGCCCCGGCTTACTCATATTTTGTGTAATTTCCTTTCACTCTGGATCTGACCCAAAGCTATGG
>JASGAT010397108.1:0-26356 GCA_030220025.1 Chelon auratus | reverse complement strand
TTAAGTTTTGGTGTCTGATCGCTTTGCAGACCTTTTTTAAGGTCTTTGTGCATTTCACGCGGTAACACGGAGCGACTTTATTTAACTCCACCGAACGGTCTCAAGCGTATTTCAACCCATAGACTGATCCAGGCGTATCTTTCAAAAAAATATATATCTATCCCGCATCGTGCGGGATTATGACTAGAAATGTACTTACTGAAACGCATTTTGTCTCGCTTTCCTTTGTTCCGGGTCCGTACGAGGGGCGAGGTAGCGCGGATCACGCAGCCGGCAGTCAAAGGGTCTGCTGATATTGCGAAACGCCGAGCTGTGTTGTGCTGTAAAGCGAGAGCCTCGGCCGGGAGCAGTGGGCTCTCAAGTCGGGAAAAGTGATTGAAAATACCGAGATCCACAGCGCGCACCAAGCGCCCAAACACTTTTACGCACAGAGTATTCAGACAAATTTTAGGACATCTAGGCAGTACATGTTGTTCAAAGCACAGTTTATTGTTGATTATGAAATACTGCATGTGTTACCAATGTTTTAAATAACTCAGTCTGATATTAATCGGTGTATCAGGGTCGAAAACAACGTAAAGACTCTGCATGGATATACCTGGATATGTTAGGACACACAATAAAGAAAACAAAATAAATAGCATTTTATTTTATTTTTTGTATTGGAGGGAAGAGAGCACACTCATTGGGATTTTAATGAGAGAGAAGGAGGAGGCGGGGGAAGGGGTCCTGAACAGTGTGGGGTAGAGAAGAGTTTGTGGCTGCTATTGTGTGCTCCAACGAGGGTGTTTAGTAAACTGTAACGTTGTTCTCTTCATGCAGATAAGCCGAGGGTGTACCAGGGCGTCCGAGTGAAGACCACAGTTAAAGAGCTGCTGCAGAGGCACAGAGCCCGGGAGGCCAACAGCAAGAAACTGAAAACGGTAAACCCTCCCTTCTTCCTTTACCCACGTCTGCCGTTCTCCTCTGTTTCCCCATTGTCTTCTTCTGAGCGAAGATAAAAAACAACGTTGAGCGTGCAAAGCAATAAACTGTTACCCTGTTAATCAATGACGGCCCCTCCAGTTGAAAGCACACAAAAAAGCCATTAAACGTTTTTGCTTTTATATAGCGCTTTTCTGCCTATTGGTACTCACAGCGCTTTACAGTCACAGACGCATTTACCCATTCGCTCACACAAGAACACACACATTCACACAACAGTAACACGCACTGGGAGCTGGGGGGGTTCAGTGTCTTGCTCGAGGACACTTCGGCATGTGGAACATTCTGGGGATCGAACCGCTAACCCTCTGGTTCGCGGACAACCCGTTCTACATGCTGAGCCTTAGCCGCGCAACAAGCACATATACGCATTCGCAAACTGCAATATTAAAGATCAAAACGCTTAAAAAAAAGAAGGGGGAGGAGGGGGAGTAAAATCTAATAACTTCTCATATTCCTTCTTGTTCCTGGTCAACAGATATCCCAGACTTGCTTGGAGCTTCAGGAGCTTTGCGCGTCCACTCTCTCAAGTAAGTTTACCCAGCAGCCACACCCAAGTCTAATGTCCAAATCAGCCATAATAAAGATATACATTTAGGGCTACAAGTGCAATTCTTGAGTCCAGACTGACCTAAAACCCTCACAGGTAGCAACTACATTGCAAAAGCGCACTTTACGAATTTATTTGCCCTGCATAAAGTCTGCAGGGATCGACGTTTTAAGCTTCAGGCACGACCACAGCCACGAATCCACTAAAACACAACATGTACTGTTGAGGAAAAAAAAAACAACAACACAACTTTCACTGATGACAGGCGGCAACCCGTCCTGAACCCAGAAACGACATACTCACGTGGAAACCTCAGTTATGACCACCAGAGAAAGCTAAGTCTCGGATTGCCGTTCTTGTCAATTATTGACAGCCCCGTGCCAAAAGTGCGGGGTCCTTACTTATAAACGTAAGCTACATTCAAATGTGTTGGCTGATGGTGTCATGACATCACAATGTGAATTTATAAGCCTATTTAAATGTCTGCCTGTGGTTTGCTGCCACTCAGAGATTACCGCAGGTCTTTAGAAGGCGGGTTTCCAGGTTTATGAATAATAATAATAATAATAATAATAATAATAATAATAATAATAATAATAATAATAATGCTTTGTAACAATTATTTTCGGCAATCAAGAATGTAAGGATTACCCACAAGCTGAAATATTGTGAAAAGATGTTTCATTTTTATAAAGGCATCCTTTTCTTTCTTTCTTTTTTTTTGTTGTTGTGGATTTTTTATTAAATTTTCTTTTTTTTCTTTTTTTTTTTTTATTCTGTCAGGTCGCCACGCGGTTCCTCCTGTCGACGTTCCCTCAACTGACTCCAGCAGCTGTGGCGGTCGAGCCCTGCAGCTGCGCACCGCCTCGTTCCCAATCCCCGAAAATCCGTGCAGCATCCAAATGCAGCAGAGCGCCTTCAGCGACGTCCAGCAGCAGCAACACCACCAGCAGCAGCAGCAGCAGCAGCAGATTGGGGACGTTATGTTGCCCGGCAACGGCTACAGCTGCAATAACAACAACCTCAGCGCAGGGCTCAGCTACAGCACACCTCTGCTTCTCCCTCCCATCTCCCCGCTGCCTTGGTGCCACGGACTCTCCTCAGATGCGGACTACTATGGCCATGGGATGGTAAGTTTAGCCCACTGACACTGAAACTCGGTTCAGACATGAAAGCAGATGGATGTTAGAAGCTCTCTCTGCAGGATTGCATAGCCCTCACCATATAATAGGACATTCCTTCATTTTTTAATTTTTATTTTTTTTTGTAATTGTCAGTCGGGTAATCAAAAACTAAAATTAGACAGTGTTTAAAAAGCTCCAGGAAATGCCATAAGTTGTGTCCTTTCGCTGATGAAGATTCTCTTGCACCTGAAACAACAACAAATTGTTTGATTTTTGTGGAGAGATTTGGTGTAGTTTCTTCTCCGCGCCACAAACCCATTCAACATGTAGAAAAGAGGTTTAATACTCTGCATGTGCATTTAGAATATCTACTTTATTTGTTTTTGTAGTCAGATCTGTTAACTGACTTTCCTGAAACCAAACGCTTTCGTTTCGCTAGCTTTAATAAAGGTAATAAAATGTAAACAAAAAGCACCACCCCACTGGCCTAGTTTCACGTGTGCAAACTCCTGCTCACCCTCCTGTCGTCCTCCTCTCTTTCAGGCTCCCTGCTCCTCATCAGAGTCTCTCACGATCTGCAACTCCATGGATCACAACAGCTACTCGCCGCAGGACTCGTTCTCCTCCTCCTCTTCCTCCTGCTACGACTCGCCCACCAGGATGGAGTCCAGCTACAACGGCTTCACCTCAGAGCACTACCACTATCAGCACTGTAATCCCCAGGACTGTTACTGTCTGCCCCACTGTTGGCCGGGACAGCAGGAGAGCTTCCCCGCCGTTGAATATTCACCTTTCTACAATCCCACAGACTATCCATACACCTGCACCGTGGAAGAAAACTATTTTAGAAGGGATTTCCAGTGAGCTCTGAAATGTGTTACAATGTTCTCTGATGAGACCTTGAGCAGTATTACTTTATATCCTGACTGTAAATACGATTCACCTCAGGTACTCAGTAAGGCTGTTTGCTTGATGGTGTGCTTTGCATTGCATTTCAGTTTTTTCCCCCTGGCTTGCTTGTGCTTCAGTGGAGTGAATAGAATGTATGCTGAGTGGATGGAAAGGCCAATATTTTTGTATCTTTTTTTTTACTACTTAGATTTATTTTCATATGCATACGTTGTTGCTGCACAAAATAAAAATGTGTCAAAATCAACAATGTACTTAGAATGGATTTCTCCTGTGCATTTGCACAAGGCAACGAGAGACCAGAGTTGTGATCAAGGTCTTGGTTAAGACTACAAGCCAGCAGGTCTTATTCTCGAACAAACAACTACAGATACACATACCAGAACTGCAAACATATGGGAGGAGAGTAAAAATAAGACTGGCTCATAGCATGCTGGGGCTTCAACTTTGATGAACTCAGTGAACTGCAAAGGACTCAGTGAAATGTTACGCAACACCGAAGTGAAGAAATCCTGCAAGTTTTGATTTATCCCTTATTCATCCAAGGATGAAGCGCATTCATCATTAAAGAAGACAGGATAGATAAACAGAGAATAGATTTTCGATCTGTGTTTGCTGAGGTTATCCTATATATACTGCAGGATAGGTGTTATTTCACATACGTAGTTAAATAATCTTAATTATTCATGCAAATAAGCTGAGGGTGTATTAAGATTAATTTCAATATGTTTCACAACCAAAACCTTTGAGGGACTAAAGAGACAATAAAAGACTTAACACAGCATTGACTATCTTGTGACAATTCCATGTTCTGCTGGGAAACTTTTGGACCTGGCATTCATGTGGATGTTACTTAGACATGTACCACCCACCTAGACCAGACCAGGCACCCCCACCCCATAGCAATGACACTCCTTGATGGCAGCAGCTATCCCCAGCAGGATGCAGCCTGACACAGACACACACACAAAAACAGTTTAGGAACAACTAAAAAAACATGACAAACAGCACAAGGTGTTGACCTGGCCCCCAAATTCACTAGATACCAAACAGATACTTGATCAGTGGCCCTCAACCCATAGGACCCAAAGTCCCCCACTAACAACATTCTGTTGCCAGACACCACAGGACACCCTCAGAAGACCCATGTCCATTCTCTGATGAGTCACAACTGTTTTGGAGGCACAAGGGAGACCTACACAATATTACGAAGGTGGTCATAATGTTATGCCTGATTGGTGTACGTGCATGTTGTACAGCCTCTTCTGAGCTTCTGGACCAACCTCTTTCTCTTTGAGATGCACAGTTTCAGCTACTGTGAATGAACCAAACATGGCACAAAACGTCTCTACACGTTAGAAATAAAGTTTGATGCTGGTGAGGAAAGCTGATTTAAAAATGTCATGCTCATACAAGACAGCTGCTGCTCTCTCTCTTTCTGCAGGTGCCCCAGAGAACATGTCTAGTGACTTGACATTTGATTTAAAAGCTGATTTTGATATCTTTAAATCGCTGTTAGTGTAGTGGTTTTAGCTGAATATTCCGAGTTGATTGTGCTTGCCTTTGAGAACTAAATGGAGGTGTAATGTTGAGGTAAATTTAAAGTAACATGAGAACATGATTGTCTCTCTTTTATATTTCATATATTACAACCAGTTAGGAGGAAAAGTTGCACTTCTTACTCCGCTACAGTTATAGGCTAACTACAGTCACAATAACCCAGTAACATACTGTAGGACGACATTCACATAAGACATATTCTGAATTAAGAGATATATTAACAGATTTTGCAACTTTTTTTGCATTACTATGAGAGGGAACATTGTATTATATGAAACTGAAAGGGAACCTGAGGTGAAGGGACATTTGTTCCCTGCAGTAGTGCACCTGAGAGAAGACAAACCATTAGCGTGTCCTTGTCAAGGGACTCCCGGTGGCCACCTTTATTGGCACAATATGCAACAACAACTGTAAATCCCCTTAAAATTCCCAAAAAGGCAGTACACAGTTCAATGCCACTGACCTGAACACCACTTTAGTGTGATCCCTTCTAGCATAAATATCACACCTGTGTAGATCTGTCTTCATGTGGCTCAAACAGAGTATATATAACACTTTCATCAGATAAATGTTTGACACAGAGAAGTTAATTTCTGTCTCTCTGTAACACACTGCGTCACTGTGGCTCAGCTCTGCAATGCATGTGAGCAAGTTTCCTTTTTCCAATAGTGAATACAGTTCACGGCCTCACTCAATGCAGCATTAAGTCTCAGTCACCTTTGGAGGTGTGTGTCCAAATCTCATTTTTGACAGACATATTTTCATTAAAACCAGCAGGGATATGGTGCAGAATTGTTTTATTACTGCAGTTAGTTTTACTATCCAGGGGTTTTTTTGATTCTTCTGGCTTTTTAGTTTGACTTTCCACAGTTCTTCAGCAATACCTCCCAAACTGAAGTAAGCTGTGTCATGCTATAAATCTTATACAATGCTAGATACTTCCATAATGTTTGCATTATACTTTGTTATTCAAGCACTTAGGTGAGTGCAGTAGTACATGGTGTAATATATTACTGCTGAAATAAGGATTGTTACATTTGATTAAGCACAGGTGAT
Source organism: Chelon auratus (assembly GCA_030220025.1). NCBI lineage: Eukaryota > Metazoa > Chordata > Actinopteri > Mugiliformes > Mugilidae > Chelon > Chelon auratus. Next base: position 20,173 of record JASGAT010397108.1, on the reverse strand, counting down.
TAGGGACAGCCTTTATGGGCTCGTAGCCTGAGGGCCCTGCTGTCTGCAACTTGCCGCTGCCTCCCTGAGTCTGTCCCTCAGACAGTGATGTGTCACTGCCAAGGGCTATAGTAAAGAAACAATTGACAGCAGCCTTACGCTGCAAGATGTGTACTGGTACGTGCTTGTGGCAGTTTTTAGGAATTCATTCATTCATCTTCTGTAACCGCTTGTCCTGTGAAGGGTCGCAGGGTGGCTGGGGCCTGTCTGGGCGAGAGGCAGGGTACACCCTGGACAGGTCGCCAGTCTATCGCAGGGCTAACACAGAGAGACAGACAACAATTCACACTCACATGCACACCTAGATTTAGTAATTTAAAATGACCATTAAACCTAACGAGCATGACTTTGGACAGTGCTGCCTGTTTTCAGGAATGTATAATGGAAATCCTCCTGCACAGGAGTAAGCATACACCGTAAACCTGCTACCACTACACATCTGGAAAAAACTACAACAAACATTTTATAGGGTTTTAAAGCGCCACTGACATTTTGGTTTGGCAGTGAACGAAAAGAATTTGTTGATCTGGATACTGCAGAATCCTAGCATTGGCAGATGTAAAGTACTTTAGGTTTGAACAGTGATAACATAGCAGAAAAATTTCAAATTCAGACAGTATTCACTTTTTGAAAACCTTTTGAAAACAGCGTTGGTTTATTTTTAAATATATATGATTACCATTTCCAAAAAGTTTACACTCACTATATTGGATGCAACGTGTCTGTGAACAGCCTTTTTCAGGTTTCTCTACATATATGGTCTGAGCTTTGTCTCGGGAACATTCATGAGCCAGCCGCTTGCCCCAGAGCGACTCCAGTGTTGTGTGCTTCAGGTCATTGACATGGTTCACCGACAGGTGAACTTATGACCCCGTCTGAGGGAGCAAGTTTCCTTCAAGAATATATTTGGACCACTAGAGTACCTTATATACAGTTTGACAAAATGAAAGAGGACTGTCATGACTTTGAATCAAAAGTAAATGGTCTTGTATTGCATCTACTGATACTCAAGGCTCTTTTGAGTCACAATGACACATCTACCCATTATTCCACACAAACACACTTTTGCACACCAGTGCCAGGCACTGGGAGCAACTCAGGGTTCAATGTCTTGCTCAGAGACGCTCTACCTACTTTCATTTAGCTGCTCTACCATAAAGGACTTATTAATGGAGTGTGTCTGAGATGGTCTTTCTTCCTGCAGGTTCACCCATCTCTGCTAAGGACTATTGAAGCTCTGTTAGAAGCACTGTCATGTTCTTGGTCACTTCACTCAACAACGCTCATGTTACTCTGTCAATCAGTCCTGGCATTTCAGACATTTTTTTCTCTCAAAATGGTTAGGATCACTCTTTTCATGGGGGCACTCAGCTCTGGAAAAGCTGCATACCATGGTCTTGGTTTATGCCTTGTCCCTGTTTTATTGCAGAGGTCCACAGAGAGTTTTATGAGTTCACATTTTAGTTTATGTGCTGAAATGCAGTGTGAATTATGTTCTTTTTTAAAACTATGTCCACCAAATATAAGTCATGGAATGGGGTTACAAAAACGACATTGATTTTATCTATTAAAAAAGTCTGCAGCAGTAACATCTGAATCATTTGTTGGAAGGCTTTCTTGATCTATTGTGTATATGCACAGTAATAATAGTAATAGATCAAATTCAAAAACGTCTGGGAACAAAGAATTAAAGAGAACGTGTTGGACACAATCCAGAGGCCACTTGCCCCTTCCCGTCTGCAGTGGAGGCTGCACTTAGCATCTGATGCCAGGGGCCACAAAGTCTTCCCCCAGGGTGAACACATTCTGATGCATAAAGGGTGTAACAAAATAAAACGTAGGCCAGTCATTCCTATACACGTTGTGACAAAGATTGTAATTAGTTGAAAGTGATTTGACACAGAGAGTTAAAAGAATCTGTACGGCATGGATTAAAAGTCAAAGCTTAATTTCACCCCGTTGTTGTAAAAATGAGGCCTCAGATGTTTATCTCCTGCCAAGGTTGATGTGGGTTTGAATACCTGATCTTTTACCAAGCAGAAACTTATACATATCTGTCTGAATCTGTGTGAGTGCTGCTTATTTGTGAATCGCTGCATGACTGACGGACCCATGAACTAAAAAGCGTGTTTTTTAACATTATATTTAGCCCTAACTGAAAGTTGAATGTCAAAGCTGCAATCCCCTGCAAGGCACACAGTAAGCTGCTGCAAACACAGACGACGTTAGGGCTCTCAGGCATTAAAGTGAAAGGCCTGGGGAATGCGGGGCTCCTAACTGACACCATCAGAGTTTGGAGAAATCAAGGTCTGATCCACCCTAACCTGTATCTGTCTGCAGCCCGTCACTCTGATCTCTTACTGTAAACAAGCCAGCAAGTCGTCCCATTTACCTCCAGGGTCCCCCTCTCCAGTAATGTTGAGACTACCAACAAGGCAGTGACATGATCGTGTGTGTGTACCTGTGCGTGAGTGTGTGTGGAGACATGTTTCACCCCTTTAGGTGTCTGATAAGGCTGCAGCCTCTGATGAGAAAGCAAGGAATTAGCGGCTCACACTGTCTGGGCTGAAGTTTCAATTCATTTATCACAACATCACACGTTTCCATCTAAGTGGTGTTTCAGAGCTGGGGGCTCCAACAACAAGGATTAGTAAATTAAACCAATGCCCCTAAATTAAATTCAAAGCAACTGTTGATTTTTGGGGGGTTGCAGAGACATTCCTGCAGAAAATCAGAGCTGTGCCCACACAGGTAGGTGACCACAGCCTGATTACTGCTATCTGCAACATTCAAACTTTTCAGTGATTACTGTATTATGTGGGGAATAGCAAATGAGAGTGATTTCAAAGTTTTTTTTTGCGAAATATGTAATGTTTCCGCACAAAGGCAGCACAAATTGTGACTGGGTTTTGACTGCTGCAGCTTACTTTGCTATGATCAGCCTGATTATGTTTTCTTTGTATTTGCTTTCCCAAATAGCTTGAATTATTCAGATTCAGAAAACTTTATTTGTCCCCGGGGTGCAGCATAATGTGCAAGTAGAGACATTTTAAGGACAAAAATAGAACAAAGTATATACAAGTCACCATGCCATAAATGTTTTAACCATCATTGCATTGGGGCTTCTTTTCCAGTTTTGGGCATCATCCCTGTTGGGTATAACAGCATTGCACACACTGAGCTCATGGCTGAAAGGGTGTGTTAAAGAACATCTAACGTGGCAAAATAATAATAATAATAATCAGATGGCATTTCATACTTTAGTGGTGCAAACAGTATTAAGTTAATTTTGGCGTTAATCATATATAATACATCTTTGTACAGGGCAGTCAGATGCACATGTAGATAACCACTGGTCGTGTTTATGCCGGCCATGAAGAGATCCCTTCCTCGTGTACTTCGCATCAGTCCTTGTAAAAACGGTATTCCAACGTTTTCTGGAGATGGTGCAAACACTTCAGGGCCAAATCCTCCCCGACCGCTGCAATGACAAAGCGCTTGTCACTCGTTACTGTGCAGACTGAGATGAGCTATGGATTAAAGTATGAACTGAATAAGACTTTCTCACCTATGTGCATACTTCATAATCAAATAGTGCTGCAAGCTTTTCTGTTAACTCGCGGTACTTTTTCTGCTAATACTTCTGTGCCTTTACTAAAAATGCAGGGATTTCCCTCCAAAACCACATCTTTTAAAGTGAGGTTCTGCTACTTTTGCCTAAGTACGAGATATATGTTGAAATACTAGCAGATATGCATGTCACTCACCTACTGTAACTGCTGAAGCCCTTTGCTCCAGAGAAGATAAACAGTGTATTTTGCTCTACTTGTCTTACTCTGAAACATGGCTAAGAAGGGACCTACAGTGTTATAGGCCGGTATGAACAGATTACAAAAAGCAAGCCTCCTATTATTTATTTATTGACCACTGAAAAAAATCCTTTAAATTATGACAGGCTAAACGACAAGTGCTGAGCCCGCAGACTTTAGGACCATTAGGGTCTGCAGCTCCTGGGACAGTTGACTCCGAAACCTCATGCCTTAATCCTGCCATGACAAGATAATTGAGCAGATAAGCAGATTATCTGAATCCCTTACTGTTGTGGTAAAACTGAAAGTTGGGACGCCCAAAACCTCTGAATCTCTCAGAAAAGAGTGTGTGCAAAGATTGATATCAGCTGACTCTTTCTGCAATTTTACAGTCATGGCATCGTTTTATGCTCTAATACAGTACGTGTTTGTTAAGTGTTGATTCAGTCTCCCAGCTTGGATTTTTTTTTAGAGCTCCCTCCTAAAGGAGAACTCCTCCAAATATAAATGGATGACAATTTGCTGTTGTTGGTCAGTCCTTTGCCACTGCCACATCAAGACTTTGGTTTAAATAAACCGGAATTATTTAAATTATAATTCAAACTTCAGCCGGCTCATTAGCCGAGTCCACTGTGCCTTGCATTTACTGTATGCAGGCATTTTGTTTTTGCATCAGTGGATGGATGGATGGGTTTCCTCCTTGAAGCCAGCTCCTTTAATGCCTCATTTTAAATCGAGCCGTGAGCTTAGCTCAGTATCACGACTTGTCATCAGATAGAGGGAGAACAGAGTGGGAAACATTTTTCCTCTGTTGACTAATATCATTAAAAGGGCAAGTTGGATCAAGTTGTGATTCTTGTCTTTAACAATTTGTTGTGCCAAGTATGTAGCTGACCTTTCGTGCCAGATGGGCTCATCAGTGCCAAAGGTGTGCAGAGTATCGAGCAGTCTTTTCACTTATTTGTCTGCCAAGTCGGAACAAACAAAAAAGACATCTTTAAGTGAGGGGGTTATGTTTTCCTTCCTGGTTGCACTTCAGTGTGGGGGTATGTGTGTGCGTGTGTGCTTGCAGAATAGGTTCCAGAGATCCTGTTGGCGAGAGTCCCTCATACTCTTGCGGAGCCAGTGCATGTGGAAATCCCCCTTGGCATCACCTGATAAGTGTGAAGAAATACCCACACCCAGACTTGAGCGGAGCTCCTCTATCGTCTTTTTTATTTGCTGGTAGTCACATTTCAACATACCGACAAAGACAGCTGTCTTTGTTTATTGAATTTTTTTTTCCGTTATCTCTATATAAAATGTTTATTAATTAACAGGCACACTCACAGCAGGCCATTGTTCACTTGGTTATTGGTCTGCAGGAGCTGAGTGTGTTTTGTTGGAACTGTTCTAGCTCGACGAAATGTAAAGAAAATACGTCAGAATGAGTCCAAAAGTCCAGCACACGTCAAGAAAAGCAATGAGAAGTTCAAAGGAATACAAGCAGCCACAGAGCCGGAAACAATCGGCACATATCACCTTCACATAAAACAATCTACAATGACATTGCAAATATTGCAGTTTAAGGTAGAAATATTAAAACATAACAGTATGTGTACTGTGTGATCTAACTAAAACTAGACTGTAACTTTGCAACATTAGCTTTAGCTAGTTATGCTGTTGTCTAGCATTTAAATGCAAGAACACAACTCACTTCAGCTTCAGGGTCAGTTTAGGTCTCCACCAACGGCTGCAGGTCTTGAAAAGTCCTAAAAAGCCTTGGAATGGATCAAAATCTTTAATTTATAAAGGTCTTGGTTGTTGTTTTTCGTGTGTGCTAAAATGCATTAGTCTTTGTGTGTATCTGAGGGCTATCAGAACAAATTATGCATCTGCAAACTATACCGCAGGAGCTTTTTGTGGAATTATCAGGATCAACAGACCTCTAGGAAACACTGCTTCTACTGCTAGTCACAAACATTTTTTGCAAATGAATATTTCTTAAAATCTATTATCAATTTTTTTTTCTAACCCTAACCCTTTTTTCTTTTTGCTCTTTTTGTACTGTTCATAAATCACATGATCATCAGTGAGCAGAACTTTTGTCAACATAACAAGCGAGAGATGTCGGTGCAAGTATTTCTTTTTCTGAGTTCAGTGGTCAAGGTGCAAAGAAGAAAATGTGGGGGGGAGAAATAACAAAATATCTCTAGTTCTGCTGCTTTGATTTTGATCCTTTTATGTAGTGTGAGTCTGACAGTGTTAAGAGCACAATGCTAAACTTCTGCAGCAATTTATTATGATAAACTAAGACGTTATGAGTACTGAAATGGGTAATAGGTGTAGATATGGTCCACAATAGAGGAAACTAATTCATGAGTCCAACCACCCTGAGGTTCCTGCCAAAAAAATGCAACCTGAACATGTGGAAAATATACGTATACTCCTGATCCGACAAGATGTTCTACATGGTATTCAAGCTGTGCACATTTATGAGAGTCCTTTGAAGTTTTATGATTATATTTATTGGGTGAAATCAGTTCCTGACACGGTGCCTTTTTGCCCAAGTTAATATTTAAGCAACAGAATCAGTGTGCTTCCAAACCCCCACAAAAAATGGTTGCCAGGTAACAACAATCCACCAATTGTAGGACAGGCTGCAGATGAAAATATTTTCTTTGTTATTGTAGCATTAAGATCTGGCAATCTTTTAATGAAACACTATCGCTTTTACAGAAAAGGTGGCACGCAGTGAAATAACATCGCACTGTATTTCGCAACAAGAACAAGCGATAAGCCAGACCTTCACCTGTGTGCAATCATATCACACAGCGGTTCTGTGTTGAGCAAATCAAGGTGTGTTTGCACTCATTTATATTTTACGCACATAACACCAACACTCCTCCCGTACCTGATAACGGAAAACAGTGTGCTGTCAGGTCACACCTTGCACCACTGTCAAAATGTGACAGGAAAGTCCTATTTATACATCAAACAGAAGGTAAGTGGAAGGTGAACACACCTAACGTGAGATATAACTTTGTTTCTTCTTGGGAAGTGGGACAGGAAACACTGAACGGTTATAATATTTTTCAAATAAACAATAATTTCCAAACAGAAAAATGCGTTTTTTTCTGGTTGGTGTCTGGTTGCTATTTACAAGGAACTTATAATTGCAAAGGAAATGTGCTTTGAACAATGGTAGTTTATTTACTTAACAGTTGTTGCAGAGCGGCATGAAAGAGAAGTACAGCCAACCAAAATTTGTAAAATCCAAGGAAAAGACTGGAGTCTGGAGTTTACCTGACTCCAGATTATTTTAAAATAATCTAAGTGGGACATAGTAGTTAATACCAGGCACGGAGATTCTACCTGCATTGCCTCTCTTATTAGATAACTGTAGAGATATCCTCTATATGCGAGAGCAAGTAGAAAATTCAGTCTCCTTTGGACCTTCTCAGCTTTTTGTTTGTGGCCTGTTATCTTGATCTGTGGTTTCTCATAGTGTTCGAGGACAACCTTCCCATTAATTTTTCCCAGGGAGCTGAGATGGAAGGACAGGCCTCGGCATGAACTGTGCAGTTCTTTTGACTCTCCTGTTGTTTATGATGAACCTTCTGCAGGGGGGCTGTTTTTCACCACAGATGAAAATTGAGATAAATGGTTGGGGTTAGGTTGGCAGGAGCGATAATCCATTTGGACTTGTAAGACTTTGATAAAACGTTGGTATGAGTTTAAAGATGCATACCAAACTCTTAAAATTCCAGGGTACAAACCTTGCATGGCTTGTATGTCTTCTATTAATGCTTGCCAAAATCTAGACAAGAAGACAAGCACTCATCTGTGTCTGTGCACCAAATGTAACACCACTGCCAAGAATCAGTTACCCTGGCGTAGCATAAAGACTGGAAGAGGCTAGTTTACTTTTATAGTGGTTTGGGAGCTTTCTGAAACTGATTAATAAATTATAAGATTAATTTAATAAAGATTAATAAGTGAAGGCAAGAGGGTATACCAGGTTTTTAGGCATCTTCTCATTTTTCTGGATAGAGCTTTTTCCCCTCTTTCCAATATTTATCGCCCAACCCTATCCCTAACCCCAGCCCTTAAAAGCACAATCCTATCCTGAACCCTACACCCAAGCACAAGTAGCCAAACAAAGGTTTCAAGAAACCCTACAAATCCAGCTGCCTTTGTTTCAGCTTCCGTTTTGAATATACCGTGACCTGGATGACTGAGAACCAAGGTTATAATAGTTTTGGATTTTTCATTTTACTTTAGTTTCATTTCATTTTGACTTTTTTCCCCTCCAAGTCAGTTAGTTTTAATTAGTTTTTAGTGTGAGTTTGCTAGTTATTTTTTATATTTTCAAATATGCTTAGTTTTAGTTTAGTTTTTATTAGTTTTAGTTTTAGTTTTTTCATACTTTGGGTTATTTGTCAGGTGCAGGATTCTAAAAGGTCAGGGTGTTTATTATATAATAAAATTCAACAAAAGATACGTTTAAAAAATGAGGCTGAGTTAATAATGACTGACTTTTTATTTTTGGGTGAACTGTTCCTTTAAGCCTCTTTCGGAGGCCAGTGGCAGCGGCGGACTCACAAAGGCTAGCTTGTTTTGGTATTCGACATTAGCCTTGTGTGAGCTTCTTAAATGGACTTTGAGATTCGTGGAGTTTCTAGAATCGAGAATCAAGCCACATATTTTGTCACCGTCTGTTTCCACTACAAGACACCTGCTTTTATCTTTCTCGTCGTCATATTCAAAAAAGTCCCATACAGGACTTTGCCGCTTCCTCACAGCTTTTGCTGCAACCAGTTAGTTATCGTTCTATTCTTTTAATTTTCGTTTTTATTTATTTCAGTTAACGAAATTGTTTTTTCAATTTTAGTTTTCGTTATTTTGTTCGCCTAAACCCTCACTCCCAAGGTCGAAAGAGTTAAAGGGATAGATAGACACGCATGCGCACACACACAAAAGACGCACATCTCTCTCCTGGGAAATGCTGTTGCCTGGGATTTCCCCCTCATCATGACAACCAGTCAGACGGTTTTACCCACTGACTTGGTCTGTTTACATCACCAAATAACTGTAAATGTAGAGGTGCTACTGGCACTCATGCAGCAAAAAAATTAAAAAAAAAAGTGTTTGACATGATTTGGTAGCACAGAGGTTATTAATGCTCTTGAGCTACTTCAGAAGGAAATCAACTGTCTGTGTTCTTGTCAAGAGGGTACATACTAACAGAGAGAATTATGGGGTCTTTCACTGCCATAAATTATATTTATAAAGCTACTTCACTTGTTTTTGAATATGTGTTAGACCAAGTGTCTCAGGAACAGTGTGAGGAGAGATTTCAAGAGGTTAACCTGTCCTCTGACCTCCATATTTCAAGCCAAACAAGCGTCTCTGGAATGCGCTGTAAAGGCTAGGGGTCACGGCTCCAGAAAATGAAGTGTGTACGCAAAACTGTCAGTGTTTAAGCTCAGAGTTCTCATCCCTGCAACCCACTCATTTTTATCAGTTTTCTAGCTCCGTGCTTTGCAAGAACTCCTCCAGCATTTTCAGACCAAAGACCTGGAAGCAGCATGCTCAGCAGAGGGCTGCAAAGGTTAAAAGATCAATTTTGACAACTTCCAGTTGCACACAAATGTACAACCATCTATCCATCCTAGATGAACATGCCTGCACTCCTCCACAAAGTTAACAATAATGTCCTTGTGCTCTTCCTCACACCCTCCTTCAGTACAACCAACAAATGCAGAGTCATCGGAGAATCACTGAAAGAAGCAATTGTTGCGTTATTTTGGGAGTCCGTTGTGTGAAGAGCAACAGACTCCCAGACAATTGAAGGCATCTCAGCACTATTCCAAAAACACAGGTCTGTAGACTTGAGCCCTGTAGTCTAGAGGTCAGGTAGCTCTTGACCCAGAACTGAAAATGACTTCACATTCCTCCTCATTACACATCGCTAACACATTAGCATGAAAATGTCAAAACCATCCAAGGCACTTGTCAAGAAATTCTATGAGTGTTAAGCTGAAATTAAACCAAAGGTTAAGTGATTGGTGTGGTCCAAGGACAAATTGGCATTGCAGGTGCAAGACCACCTCTGGTAAGAAAACCCTCATCCACTCCATTCTTGAATGCAAGCACTGTCTATGACCAGAATAAAAACTGACACATACTGTACACTAAAAATGTAAAATACACTTTGTAAAAAAAAATTAACAGGACGCCGCACCAACAGTGCTATCTTTTGATCAATCTATTTTATATTAAACGTTTTTACAATTTTACATTTTACTAACTGGACCTTGCAAGCCTTGTTGCATCATCAACAAATCAAGTATTTTTTCACTAAACGACATTTACATTTGCGAATGAAGCATGCAGATTTGACGTTCCAGCACTCAAGGTCCCCATTAAATCCAGAGAACTAAAGTTCAACTCGGGGGCAAGAGCTCCCGCTGCCACATTTACGTAGAGCATAGCGCTGTGTGACGGCCTAATGCTATAAGCTCTTGTCATTTTACAGCTGATAGAACTGAATATGAATATTTCAGCTGGCATAAAAAGAAGAAAAGTTGAAGCTTTATCAATGTGAAAGATTTGCATAAAATATTTCGTTGGCAGCTTTGAAATATCTACATCCGCCATCCGAGTTCATATTAGTGTGTGTACAAAAAGGAAACATTACTCCATATTGATTATGATGGACTGTGGCCTCTTACCAGGGCAATCCATTTATTATTCTGTTTGCAAATTTAACAGAATAAAAGGCTCTTTAGAAGTCTCTTACTAACATTTATGACTAATGACGTGGTCCAGTGGGAAATGAGACAACTGAGAACATTTATAATATAGAGCTACATATATACCTGCAGTGTTTGCTTAATAGAAAACAACCCAAGCTTACTAATGAGTTATAGCTGATGGATGATGCCTCCGTAAATGATTCATAAATAAAAGGAATGGGTATGAAAAGACTGTAAATGGCCTGACATTTTAAATGGGGGATGCTCAGTCCCCTTGGGGTGACAGATCTTCAGGCGCAAACTTTCAAGGGTAAGCCCCGTCGCAGCACCTGTGTCACGCCCATGTGTGATATCACAGGCACTGCACGGGCATGTTTCTGCAAATGCCTCTCGGCCCAAAGATGCTTACTTTTAAAGGGACTCTGTGGAGTTCAGCACTTGTGGGTAAACTTCCGAGAGAACAGCCCCGGCTTTTAAAATAAACATTTAGCGCTCAGTGAAAGGAGGAGAAAGAAAATACGAGAGTGAGAAGCTACAAGGTTTTATAAGTAAACTGTCTCACATGACATTACCTTTCAACGCGTACCTTTCTCAAAGCCTCTTGAGGAGACTTGAAAGTAGGCAGCATGAGACAGGTAACAGCCCCTTGGACTAACTGCCCCCTCTTTGATCAACAGTGTTGCTTTAGTTGAATTTCGCTGTAAACTAGCACAAAGTCTCCAAGAACAACACACAGTTACAGAATGAGTTAGTCTATGTTGAGTGACTGAATGAGTCATCAGTAAGTCCTTTTTTCAAAAATCAAAGATTGAGGGGGGAAAAAAAGTTTACATAAAGAAGAGTGGTTTTATTACTGACACAAGACGCCTCTTGAAATCATATCGATGAATGATTTAAAGTCACCTCACACGTCGCCAACGTTCTTCCTCATTTCCTGCAGCATTTACAGCATTGAAAGGAGAGTAACACTCAGTCAAAGCCCCTTACATTTAGTGAGGATATATTGTTTATTTCTGTACTTTTCCCCATTATATATAGAATGGCTTATCATAGATATGCCTTTTACATTATTATTTATATAAAAACACTGTTCCTTACTGTTTTTTTCACTCCCTTCCCACGTTTTTACTTCTTAATAAAGGATTGCAAAAGTAAGATAAAAAAAAATGTAATAAAAAGAAAATTAAAAAGATAACTAAATAATACACTTAATTGTACTGAATTGTTTCCAGATTTCCTCAACATAACCCTTTACCTTTTAAATGTCAGTTTTCCCTGCCCCTCCCACTAAACCCCTTTATTATTGGCTTAATTATTTTTTAATTATTATTATTTCAGACCAATAAGTAACTATGCGTGGAATAAATTAATTCTTTTCATACTTTCATTCATTTATTTTGTTTTGCTTACGTGAAACACACCTTACCAAACATCAATTGTGCTTACTTTGCGATTCCATCAAGGATCTTGAGAAAACAGTGCCAAAGCGAACTCCTATTCACGTGTTCCCATCAAACAAGCAGGCCCGGCACGTTTTCTGGCTGTGATACGATCTCAGTTGTTTCCAGGTGTGAGATTTTGACAGATGAGTTGCAGCCCCTCTCACGATGTCAGTTTCCCCTGGGGGGAAACCCCAAGACAAAGAGGCCTTCACTGCCAAGAGCGAGGGAACACCGTGTCAAAGTCGTCAGCCTAGCTTGGTCCATTGCACTCCCAGGCTTTAAAAAGACATTTAAAGGATTTGATTTTTTCGACACTTTCAACTTGGATATCTTTGTTCAAATAACCACAAAGCTGCATCAGACAAATTAGCATATAACTTCGTTGCCAAGAAAACATGCCACTCAGAGCTTAAATCTTTGAAGATTTGAGGATGTTTTGATCTTTTTGTCCCCACAATATTTAAATTGTCATATCTGACGACTGATTTGTAACACTTCCCCTGATTTTAGCAACATTCCTCCTCCCTATTTTCATGTACTGTGAGGTCAGTTTATCTTATTTATCTTTTCTCAGAACATTTCACCATGAGGATCTTCCCTCCTGCGGCTTCAGTTTAAATCCATCGCATGTGCCAGCTGACCTCAACCGACACCGCAGCGAAAGTTTCCCACTGGTGCAGTATTGCTCCTTACAGAACACACCCTTTTCCCTTTAATCACGAGTCAAAAACAGGCATCAAATCCACAGATGTTTGTTGAACATCAGTTTTTGGCACCTATGTACACCTTCCTCCATTTCAAACTCCCACTTAGTGCTGTAGAATACCATGGATGTTAGTTCCAGTTCATTTTCCACGTCATCTTTCTTCCTGGTAGGTCAACATGCTCCCACAAGTATAAGTTATTAAGTTAAAAAACAAAAAATAAAAAAACCCCGCTGGTTAAAGCATAGAAAAAAGAAAGGAAAGACAGTAAGTGCAAAAAAAAAATGATCCAGCTTTTTAGTAGTTTTTTTAATAGCAGTTTTTGATGAAAAGTGCAAGTAAACAGCTGCTTGTATGGATGAATATCAACCATAAGTTAAGAAAAGCACTCATAAGTTACATGATCATAAAATACTGCAGAGAACTTATATTACGTTGCAACGTGTACGAGTACAAGTAAAATAATACTAACTGCATTCTGCAAAAAACAGCAGGTGGCTTTTACTGGCAACATACTGTATGCATTAAAAAAAAAAATACAACATGAAGAGGTTTGTCCTTGCAAGAAAAGTAACAATTACCAAAGGTACCATTGGCTGGCAACTAGAATTACCTTTTAATTATGAATCTGTTTCATTTAGCAGTGCAAGTGAGCCAGCGTTCACAACTGCGGGCTTTTATGCACATTTCTTGACACGTGAGAAGAACATTAGAAGAAGAAGATGATGATGACTGTCCTATGCCTTATAGAAGAAAATAAGTGACACTTGTGGTCTCAGACGTTTGGTATGAAGATTGTGCTGCTGTCCTCCTCCTCCTCGCCATGCTCCTTGTGATCCTCCAGAAGTTTATCCAGGAGGTTTGGAGATTCAGGCTGTACCTCTGGATCTTCGTCCAGAGACTGACCTTGAGGTCCAGGGTCCAGCTGGTGGTCTGAATGCTGTGGGAGATCCAGTATCTGAGGCTGAGGGTCCACAGCGGGGGTCTCCAGCTGCGGGATCATAGTGGTCAAAGACATGGACATGGGCATGTGGACGAGAGAGGAACCGGGCAGGGCTGCAGAACCTGTAGCGAACTGGACTGTCGGATTGGTCATAGTAGATATGGTGGTTAGGGGCTGGGCCCAGGGAAGATAGGTCAACCCCGAGTCTGGGAGTTCCATCTGAGGGAGGGAGGTTGGGGCTGGGGCCACCGGTATGGTCTGAAAAAAACAAATGTGCAATCAGCTGCTGTTACCGGACCCTAGTGCCTTCACTGCTCAAAATGCAATGTGACCAAAGACCATTTGACTGGAGGTCTGAAAACCTGGAGTCTTCATTTGTCTTCAGCAAAGGTGAAAACTGGGATACACTCATTTCTTTCCAACCATACAGCTGCATATTCTTCAGCCCTGACCAATATTGACTTAAGTGATATTACTTGAGGACGTATAACAGACATCACAGTGGTGCTCACAAAAGGATATATACAATTTTTTCCCCATATACTGAAGTTCTTCCCACAATCAACAACCTCTGTGCTGCAGTCCATTCATTTCTGAACTTTAATTAACCATGAATGAAAACATAACATTCTTGTGAAAGTAGCTACACCACACAAAGCTCCTGAAGAAGCATCACTGCTTACAGTATAACATCTGGAGGATGAATTATAATTTTTCCAAGGACAAATTTGGTATATTGGCTGACACAAAGGTCTGCCCAGGAAAAGTTCTCAGGGGAAGTTCTGGATATAATTAAGTTGATTTCTGTGCGTCCCCATTTTACTTTTAGTGGTTCGTAAATTAACAGTTGCGCCACAATATTATCCAGTCCTCAAGTTAATAACTATATATAATATTGAAGACTAAATGGAGATACATTCCAAAAACAACACATGAATTAATTACATCCATGTCCATCATTGGTATTCCACTAATAATGTGAATAATATCCCAAGCAGAAGTTGCAGTGAGATGGCGTAAACCTTTGGGAAACATAAGCTCCTGATAACCACGTAACTCTTGATCCAATCGTTTCTGTCTTGTGGAAATGAAAGTTTACTGTATGTGCATGTTTGCCCCATGTGGGGGAAAACATCAGGTGACGCAATGTAAAGGAGAGAAACATGGCAATAGCGAAATGACAAATTAGTTTGAACACATACAATATTCATTCATTCATTCATCTTCTATACCCGCTTAGTCCTGTTAAGGGTCGCGGGGGTCTGCTGGAGCCTATCCCAGCTGTCATCGGGCGAGAGGCGGGGGTCAATATACAATATATCAAATAGTTTTATCTAGCGTCCAAGTAAACAGTTACGTTGGAGTCTTTAATCAGATTTTAGTCAGGTTGAAAAAAATGAGCGAGTGTTGTTAAGTTTCCATCACTTCCTGATCGTGGAGCAGTGAGTGTGCCGGAATAATATGATTTATTTTTCCATGCCGTCTTCCCTGCGGAAATTTTAAATCTCATTTCATATGTTCACGACGTCATCTGTCACTCACCCCAAAGTTAGTGAGCAGCGGCGCGTGCGTGTAGGCCAGCATGGTGTAGCTGGGGCACACAGCCTGCATGTACATATCTGGAGTGAGGGTCGGGGGGGCTGCGTAGGCCAGAGTCTGAGCTGGGGATTCCTGCTGGTTGTAGTCAGAGGACGACCAGGGAATGACAGCTGGCTGCAGCCCAGCGCTAGTGACAGAGGGTGCGGTTTTCCACCCCGCACACTGAAGCCCTCCATCACCAGCTGCAGGCAACGTCTCAGTTGGGGAGCTGCCGGCAACGTCAGAGCCAAATACGCCTGAATAACAAGGAAAAGTGTGGGTGTGAGTCTTTGAAAGCACGTAGAGACACATGCTTCGCCTTACAGTAGCGAATTCTTCTGAATGCTGTGTCTGGTGACTCGCGGCCGAGGCATGTACCTTGAGTAAATGACGACTGGTTGTTTTGTGAGGCCACATCCTGAAAAACAAAACATACCAAAAAAAAAAAAAGAAGTAAGTTGAACATGTCAATAATTGCAG
The DNA here is from genome assembly GCA_030220025.1 of Chelon auratus. Lineage (NCBI taxonomy): Eukaryota > Metazoa > Chordata > Actinopteri > Mugiliformes > Mugilidae > Chelon > Chelon auratus. The sequence goes on along the minus strand of JASGAT010397108.1, from coordinate 4,438 downwards.
AATCACAATCAAATCATCGCTGTAATATTTATATATAAATATTCAGTATTTACACCTGTACTGATCACATCCAGGTGAGAGCAGCTGCTGAGACCACCAGTATAATTAAAGTGTTATGTGTTTTGATACAGTTACGATCCTAAAAAGTTTGTCTAGTATGTTCAGAAACAGCCTTTTGAATTGGTTTCTAATAACACTTGAGGAATAATTTTGTCTGAGAAAGCGAGCATTAACAGTAACTGTCTAACTCAGAGATCCGAGATCAACAACATTTGGATATTTCTACGAGGACAAACTTCCGATGTCCAAGAGGACGTCATTTTCCTTTAACGCAAAAGACCGGCATTGGCGTTCAGAGAGAGAGAGAGAGAGAGAGCGGTTCAAACCCCGCAAACCACAGCTTTAAGCAGATAAAATGAATTACACTTAAGTTAACATTTCCAGTGAAGCATTAAGGAGAAAAGGGTGAGGTAAGGCTGAATTCTCAAATTCACTCCTCCTTTCCTTTGGTCCTGTGTAATCCAGGGATTGAGAGGCAATAGTTTGACAAAAGAATAAATCTCTACTTAATGTCTACTAATAGTATTTGCTGAAGCATGCAATAACTCATTTGTGCCGCTTCAGTGTTGACTACTGAGCTGGGGTGATCCACCTTAAGTAGATCACCTTAAGAAAAACGCTCAGTTGACCAGTAATAGAGATGTTTTAAAGTGACTTCATAGGTATGGTTTGGGGGAAATTTCTATAATTGTTGTTTTTTCTCTGCAAGGAGAATAGGATCTGATATTTCCAAATACAACCAGTTGTAGCCAAGTGTGTGCTGGAAATATTTGATCATTTAAGCACACAACAACAACAAAAAAATAAAGAATCAAGAATTGGCCTCTTATCTCAGTGGGTTATCTCAGTAACCCTAGAGATTTTCATCTAACAGTTCTCCTTCTTGTGCCATCTCCCCCTGCAATATTTCAAACTGCTGTCAAAAAATGCCAGAATTAACCCTTCCGCTTTATGCATTTTAAGATCAGGCTTTTAAAAGATTTTAAAACACATTACTTTTCCAGTCACGACTTCATCATGAAGGTTATATGTCGACAGTTGGATGCTTTATGAAGCTGCTGCAGTGGGAAATGTCCAGTTTGCATTTGGAGCAATCTCATCATCAGCTATCGCAATAACAATTTGATTTAGCATTAGCAAATGTGTTTATGTCCGTTTGTATCCATGAGTCACCATTGTGTTAACTCATTCAGATATACACCAATCAGGCATAACATTATGACCACCTTCCTAATATAGGCTAGGTCTCCTTTGTGCCTCCAAAACAGAGAATGGACATGGGCCTTCTGACGGTGTCCTGTGGTGTCTGGCAACAGAATGTTGTTAGTGGGGGCTTTTGGATCCTATGGGTGTAGGGGAGGGGCCTCTGTGGATCATCCCACAGATACTTGATCAGTTTGGGATCTAGTGAATTTGGAGGCCAGGTCAACACCTTGTGCTGTTTTTCATGTTTTTTATGAGTTGTTCCTAAACCGTTTTTGTGTGTGCCTGTGTCAGGCTGCATCCTGCTAGGGATGGCTGCTGCTATCAAGGAGTGTCACTGCTAAGGGGTGGGGGTGTCTGGTCTGGTCTAGGTGGTTGGTACATGTCTAAATAACATCCACATGAATGCGAAGTCCAAAAGTCCAAAAGTCCCGTCCGGTCATAATGTTGTGGCTGATCGGTGTAGATGACTGAAAAGACATTTATTTAAATCACAGCCTCTGAGATTGCCCCATTACAGCTCTGCCTAGTCATCCAGTAACATGTCCATCATGCAGTCCAGCAGAGGGGACCTCAACATGTTATAAGGGTCTCAAAAGTGTGCCTTATTATTTTTTTGTTTGTATTACTTTAAGTTGTATTTATTTGTAGTATGTATTTTTTCAAATAATCATATAGAAATATACTGCAGTCAAAACATTTACTGCATTCAAATGCAAGTTGTAGCATGTTACACAGTGTTATTTACAGTGGAGAAGCTTGTAAATGTTTAAACCGAGACAGGCGCTCTCTCTTATCTGCACTGATGTAATGTGACAACCGTCAGAATTAATAGGCAACATGAAAAATGCCAATGGCGGTGAACAGGCAGCAAATGAAGACTATGCTGATGCTTCAGCTGCCTGCTTGGACACCAGTGGGGCTTCCACAGCGGGGTACACCATAGGCTAAAGGACAGGTTTTAATGGGGACATGCAATAAGAGGATCGGATAGGAAGTGGTTCTCAAACATTTTCTGGAATGTCCCCCTTCAGAAGCCAAAAAAATATATAAAAATAAACAAACAGACAAAACGAAACAGTGCTCGTTCTTGTATAGCTACTTGGATATAGTGATGTATGCCATATTCTGTTCTTAAAGTACGGCCAGTGGCACCAGGACACACACTGATGGTCCGTATGACGGTGAGTGCATAGCGAAAGACGGTACAGGACAGGACCAAACAGAAAGCAGGAATGCGAGGCAACGGCAGCACTGACAGCTCGCATTAGTGTTCGGAATGCATCCTGGTGCCTGCGGTCAGCCAGCAGGGCATGTTCACAGGCAGCAGGGCTTGTGCTGTCACGTGTCTGGTAGATTGCTGAAAAAGAGCTGGTTAGTGTTACAGTTTTGACAGCACGTGGAGTATTACAGCTCTTAGTCAGTAGATTACCTCAATTTCCTGTTCAGATTAAGAAAAAGTGACAATGACTTATTTTCACACTAGATGCCGGGGGACGAACAGCTTTGAACAGTCATCAGTAAAGCTAATGCTGCAGTTGAAGAAGCTTGAAATATAATTATAAGTGTAGCTTGAAGTATGATTTCTTGCACAGCCTGCTACCTTCAAATGTTTTCAAGAGAAAAATAGAGGAAAGGTCATATAGCTTATGGAAGTAGTGCATTTAATTACATAACTTTGCTTAGCATAGGATGCAGTCTGACTGCGGTCTAACTGACTTGGCTTTGTGCAAAGACCATAAGCACCTCTGCAACTGACTTTTCTTGACTTTTTTTTTTTATCTACATAATCTACAGATTAAAAGATTCTTTTGACCCAAAAAACCTGCAGAGGTAACTGAAATATTTTCAAGACTTGCCCTCTGGCCCCAACAGCCTCCATCCAGTAAGGTAGGACTAGCTGTGCCACTCACTGCTGCTGATCAAGACACATGTCTCTACTGAAATTAGCTTAGCAGAAAATCTAAAAAGGACACTGCTCGGTGAGAACCAGAGCAACTTTAGTTAGATTACTGAGTTGAACGAGAGAATTGACAGGCCCTGATAATGCCCCTGGATCTTCATCAAGCTAGAGCACTAGAAGTTGTGTTGCCCTTGAGAGGTTGTCCTCATAAAAAATCCTTTGTCAGTGTAGCACAAATTTAAATAGTTCCTGCATAAACCCCACCCCGGACAAACATCATTTGTCATTTGGACATTCCTCACACACTTGATAGTAGTTTTCTCAGTTAAACTATTACCTGATGAATCCGAACACACTTTTACAACAACTATGTACCTGGGTAATTTAAACCCGAGAAACAAATCCTGATCAGTAACCTTGAGGAGCCCAGCGGCACTGTGAAAGTGCTCAATGGGAAGCTAGAGAAAGCAGGAGTAAACAGCCAGCTGACTGCATGGACCATCAACTACCTCACAAACAGACCACAGTATGTGAGGCTTCACAGCTGTGTGTGTGATGAGGTGCTTTGCAGCACAGGTGCTCCACAAGGGAGAGTACTCTCAGACAGCACTGACAGCTGCCACATCCAGAAGTTCTCAGACGATACAGCCCTAGTTGGACGGGTATCGGACAGGAACGTCCTGGAATGCAGGAAGGTGGTCGAGGACTTTGTCCGCTCATGGGAATGCAGTCACCTTCACATCAGCGCCACCAAGAGAGGAGATGGTGATTGACTTCTAAAGGAAGGCAACACAGAGCACACCGGTGAACACCGACATCATGGATGGATATAAATACCTGAACAATAAACTGGACTGGTCGGACAACACTAATGTCTTATACAGGAAGGGACAAAGTCGCCTCCACCTGCTGAGGAGACTGAGGTCCTCTGGGGCATGTAGGACACTACTCAGGACTTTTTATGACACTGTGGTTGCTTCAGCAACCTTCTACACTGTGGTCTGCTTTTGTGGCGGAGTCACGGAGAGGGACAAAAAGAGTCTGGGCAAACTGAGCAAGGGGGCCAGCTCCATGCTGGACTGTCCCCTGGACTGGAGGATGCTGGCCAAATTGTTAAACATCAGAAACAACCCGTCTCAACCCCCGTATGAGACAGGTGAGACTTGAGGAAGCTCCTTCAGCCAGAGACTGCTGCAAGAAGGAACACTTCAGTCTTTTGTCCTCTCAGCAGCCAGACTCTTTAACGTCAGCATTTCTTAGCAGTGCTGCTGA
>JASGAT010397107.1:0-36442 GCA_030220025.1 Chelon auratus | reverse complement strand
CCCCCCAGAAATGCAACTACGTGGCGCGACAACGCAGAGTGCAAGAGCTGTGATTGGTCCACTCAGTGGTAACGTGTTTCAACTTTAGTATTTCTGGCTGCTTGAACTGATTGTTTTGTATCAATAAAGATGGAACACACTGAGGAAAGGTTAACTGAGGCAGTTCGAACATTTGTATGACTTGTCTTCGGCGAACTTTCGGTGAAATAAATGGCTTGCACCGGCGTTGGCTACGTACGTAGGTTACCGCATCTCGTCCCAGAGTTCCATAAATGAGCCTTTAAAAGTCCACTTTCTTCATACTGGCAGACTTTGTGGAAGCGTTTAGCTTGAGAGGGCCACCTCATCTTTTTTTCTGCTGTGCAGTTTCTGAAAGTAAAACCCTAGTAACATGGTTTCTCATCCTTGATTGGAAATGCCATTTTCTCAAATCCATCCATATGTGTTCAAGGCCAGTCCCGTCTGGAAAAATTAGAGCGGACAAAACAAACATCTGCAGCAACAAAGATAGAAACATCTGTTTGAAGTCATGGAAAATATGTTCATTACCTGTTTTGGTGATTTGTATGCTGGACTACATGTCTCTTCAGTGGAGTGTTTTGTGAAAATATGTACATACAAGAAGACTATAGTTTGACTCCAGGCACAGCATGTCTGGAGAAGATGACCGAATAAGTGCAAAGTGCTAATGTCAACTTTGCACGGAAGCAGAAAAAATATTGGAAACCTAGTGGTCATAGCAGTCTGAAGTCCGTCCTTTGGGCTCGTAGGAATTACTTTTACATACGTTTACCTCACTATTTGAAACTTGGCATCGTCTGAGCATCCGACATCGTAACATTATACGACAGAAAATAAGGAAAAGCACTGTCCACTTCAAGTAGAAACGATTCAGAAGAAAGCTCAGGACTGACATGTTATTTCTGAATTGGATGAAGTTTCAGCTTTGACAAACAAGGAGAATGTATACAACATATGGTGGTTAAATAGTGGTCGAGTGGTGGTTAGAGTAAATATCAAGCCTGGTTATCCTGGCGTGGAGCCACACCACCCAGACAATAGCTGCAGTGCATTTCCAGAGACACAGAGGATATTTGACTATTTTCATAGAAGTTTCAATGCAATTCATTTTACAGTTGCGTAACAAAGAACAATTCTACCCCGAGACCACACAATCAAGATTCAAACCAAACCGCCTCCTGTTTTCAATTTGTTTTTGTTCACAGATAAAAGGTTTCCTTTACACAAAATACCACCTAAAACATTCACAATGCAACCGATGTACCACTTGACTTTTCTTCTTTAAGAGATCTAAATGTTTTCCATATTGTGGGACTCTAAATGGATGCAGGAAATGCTGTCACTCCACTCTGCTTTCCAAACTTCCAGAGTGAGGTTTTGGCTCTGGTGGATGCCAGTGCGGTAGATTCCAGCACAGTACCGACCCTGCTCAGGTTTCCTCTCGCTGGGGGAGACTTCAGGAGTCTCCGCCCTCTCTCTATACTCCAGCCTCTAATGAACGCTGCTTTTTCCCTCCTGCTCTCCATTCAACTCAGTCGAGATCTTACGGAAAGGCTTTAGCTTGACTTGAATTTGATGTTCTACTAAACTGACCCTTCAGCTGCTGTTGACCATCCGCTGTTTAACCCACTGACAACCAGACATGTCAACTCAACACTCGACGAGGCCTGAACATGAGGAGAGAAGACAAAGGATGAGACATAAATCATGCAGATACAATACGTTTCAGCCAGCTTGGCACTGTTTTTCTGCATTTTGGCAGCCTCTTCAATACTGGGCTGGGTCCTGTCAGATGTCCCCGGTGTAGAAACAGAATATGCATAATTTTAAGCTGACGTGAATCATCTTAAAGACACCAAGGACAACACTGTGCAGTTGATCAGAGACAGAAAACCTGTGTGGGAAAAAGGGTTTTTAGAATTAATTATAAAATGTGACCACTCATTAAAGTTTTATTTAATATAAATGGGTTAACAGATTTAATGTAACAAGACAATTTAGAGTCTCTGTGACACTTAACCTTGGTATTTGTTATTTTATATGTCCTTAGTTTGATGTAAACGCCAATTTCAGCATGCTAACCTGCTAATGTTAAGCTAATGTTTATCTTTTCCACCCTCACAGCCTGGTTTAATCATGCCAAAGTACTGGACAGAGTATTATATCAAGTAACAATAAACGTTGATCATGACATGAATGTCTGTGTCAGATTTTACGACAGCCTGTTTCAGAAGTTGTTGAGACGTTCCTTCCAAAACCACAAATGTAAATGTGCTGCTGCTGCCAATTCCAAATCAGCAGTCGTTAGGACGTGTCATCTGTGGACCACGGATGTGTGTCCAAAATTTTGTTGGCGTTCATTCAATTATCAAGACATTTCAATCTTAACCAAAGTTGTGGCACAGACCCAACAAACTGTATGAACTTGTACTTATGCAGGGAATATCGGGAGTTAGTTCTGCACTGCTCAAAAGCTTTTATTTGCATGTCTTTTACTTCCACGTTATCTGCACTAGGACGTCACTGCCTCAAACAGCTGTCCGGAGAGTTTCAAATTTTTATATTTTTAATGAAATAAAACAAAACAACTCAAACGACTGATCACTTCAGTCGTTTGAAGTATTTCTTTCAATTGTCTACATGGAGCCTACCTGTTCATACAAGGGCATTTAAATCATTAATTATACATTGGAAAAGTAATGGACCAGCCCTATAACGTTTCTTCTTTGTCAGTATAATTATCAGGTACGACGGTATCGGCATCATTTGTGAACGGGACAAAACTGTAATTCAGCACAAAAAGTCCAGGCCTTTCGTCAGACAACCCCAAACTGTTGGGAGACATCAAACATGACTCTTTCATCTCTTTTTCTTTCTTCTTTTCTTTCTCTCTTTGACACAGACATTACTCCTCATATCAAAGCTTTTTATTGAACGATGCCGGGCTATAACTGAAGCCACAAAGCCTTATTGTCCTCTTGAACTAGTCAGTGGTGTTCAGGCATTATTCACGTCCCTCCCTTTGTCTCAAGCAAGGTGTAATAAGCAAAAATAAAAGGTGGAGCTGAGAGGCCGTCGTGCGAAAGCAAAATTTTATAGATTACTGCTCTGAGATCATCATATTGACGAGAGTAGATAAAACGCCCTTATTTTCCTGCAGCAGTAACCAGATAGTCTTTCGAGTTTAGGTGTTGCCCGAGAGATGCAGCGAGCAAACCATAAGACTAAATCAAAGTCTCTGCCCATGCATTCGGGTCTGATTAAGTGCATTAATGGAGATTCTCTCAGTTCCCGTATGAAGCTGTCAATCAAACTGAGGCGGAGGTGAGAAAACTATGTTGGCCTGTCAGTGTGCTAGTGTTGCAGGTACTAGCCAGAGCCCTGAAGGCAACATTACCACGACTACTGATGTTCTTAAGATAACTGAAGGAGTTGTCAACACATGCCCTGCAGTGCCGCAGTTGGCCTTTGCTGCTGAATTAAAATCAGATTTCTTCTTCTCTCTTTCTCTCTCTCTCTCTCTCTCTCTTTCTCTCTCTCTCTGTCTCTCTCTCTCTCTCTCTCCCACTCTCTCTCTGTCTGTCTTAATGCTCTGTGTTTTGTTTTTCATTTTCATTTTCGGTATGCTGGAAAGTCCTGAAAATCAAGACATCCCCAGAACCTGGATAGGATTTTGCAGAAATTAAAAACAAACCACAGAAATGTTTTTTGGCATCTTAGGAATAAGGAAATGCAGTACCTGTTCAGATGGCGGCACAGTGGCGTGATGGTTAGCACTGATGCCTCGCAGCAAGAAGGTTCAGCGTTTGAGTTGGCATGTTCCCCCTGTGTCTGCGTGGGTTCTCTCCAGGTACTCCAGCTTCCTCCCACTGTTCAAAGACATGCTGGTTAGGTTCACTCCGTGTTAGCCCTGGGATAGGATAGACTGGCGACCTGTCCACCAGTCTATCCTATTTGTGTACCCCCTCCCCCCACCCAGTACCTGTTTAGATTCTGCACACCAGTTTTAGTTTACACGTGTGCTGCACATGCATTCTGACTCAGCTGACACAGTCTGAAGAATTTTAATTATTTTTGTCGAGGACTTTAACCAATTTATGGTTAGAGCTTTCTCCTAGAAACTCTTATCTAATACGTTTTTGTTACGTTTTGTTGAGATGTGACTCTAAGACATCTGACAGTCTTCAGCTATTTAATGTGTACATAACCTGTAACAGTCCTTTGTTTCCGTGACAACGATTGCAGCAAGCACAAAGTATTGAATAACTGTGATAATATTGCAGAGACATAAAATACAGAAAATGTAAAAACAAACCTCAGAAAAGGATAGTTCAATGAGAACAGACTTCCTTAGAAAGTGAACAGTCAAGTTTCTATTTAACAGAGATATATATTAGTAAAGGAAACCCTCGATGGGTATAGACACTGGTGGTAGTAGTGGGGATGAGAAGAATGCTGGAAATGTGGATGAGATGAGGAGTTAACGTAGTGTCACATCATGTCTGAACTGAAATGTCAGCAGCAGAGGAGAACACATTTAAAGTCTGACAGCAGAACATTGGCTGATTAACTGAAAACTCCTTGTATATCTTATTTTACAGGAAGAGGGTGAGAGATTCCTGTCTTTTAAATAAGAATATAACAGTTAAATTGTCTTTGCAGTACATACAGGAAACATTTCTTGCAAGTAAATTTGTAGATTAATCAATTAAAAGGCTTTCATTTCTGCAATAATTTCCATTAATGAGAATGTTATTAACTGTTTAGGTTCATTCTATGACATACAGTCTACATTCAACATTTGAAGCATGACTAAGTGTTCTGAATGAATTTCACTTGCGGCTTTTATGGCGACACGGCTGAATGAGTAATAAATTCCATCCCCATTATCTGACACTGTGTTTAAGAATCATGAAAATTACCTGTTGCTATGTAGGCGTGTCTGATGTTCCTCCAAACCGAATCAATTTTGGTTGTGAAGGTGAACAGCCTTGTTTTATCATGTAAGCTCCTTTCTGGCAAAGATCATTGCCCAAAAACTGTTCTAAACCCTGTCACCTCTGCTCACGTGTGAGCCAGACAAACAGTGCTCCCACTATATGGATATATGCGGCTCTCCGCTGGATATAAATATCTTCCAAATGACTCCAAAAGACACCAAAGTTATGTATATGGGTGAGTAAACGATTGTATTTTATGCCAGAAATAAGGTCCAGGTTGTGAAAAACGGTAATTCCTCTTTAACCAATGAAAACCACTTAAGGCCTCGTTCTCAGACTCCCGCTCAAAAATGACGTGCCAAACTTAAATGGAGTATATCTGAGCAGCCGCAAGGTTTATTTGTGTAAGTTTTGTGTCAGAGCAAAGTTACCACTTCTATCAGAGAGGGGTAAGAATCAGGCTATATGTTACTGGTTGAGAGTAAGTAAAGTTTGGACGTAGCAGCATTAACCTGTACCAAGACGGATGCTACTAAAGTGAAGCAGAGAAGTTTCAAATCGGTTTTGCAGCTTCCCCCAGTATCATTGGGTGCTTGATTTAAACCGATCTGATTTGGTTTTAATGAGGTTAACTAAGTTTTGAAGCAAGGCTATGTTTCAACCCATCTAGGGTTGTTTCATCTGTTCCCTAGACCCTGACTTCCCAACCCCTACCTCTTTACATCCATTTCTCCTGTCTTCTCATCCTCCTCTTGTCACCTCGTGCAAAACCATCTCCTCAGACTGAACCCCTACCTTAAAGCTCCCTCAGCTTTCAAATGTCACAAGACGAGTTGCATGACTTCCACTTGCATCCTCGTCTTTGTCTCTTCTGGTATCCAACATCCGATAATTCTTCTCCTCATTAAACGTGTAAACTTACATCATTGTGAGATTCAGAAAAAAAACAGCTGTTTTGCCTCACATTGGAAATGACATTTTGGCAGCAATTAAGCATCTTATGCTCTTTATAGATGTTGAATAGTGACACAGATGGGCAGATAGATGGGCAGACAGGCAGCAGGCAGACCGTCTGGCACCAAACGACTTCCTACCATATTCTTTACTTTCTCTTTGTAGAAATACAGTCTTAGACACACAACTTGGAAGAAAAATACGAACACATGTGATCTCACTTTCTAAAATAGATCAGCATTAATAATATTTATCATTGTCAATAAAATGCATATAAATGAATTAGGTTAAGTCCTTGTCTCTGTGTGTTTCTCTGTGATTACATTCTTCTTTCTCTGTGGTTTTAAGCCTTATTTCTCAGGTCTGTGGGTTTTTGCTGCCATCGTGTGGCTCGGGTGTAAAAAATTAGCTGAGCTGGTTTGTTGCTTTGTCAGTTATTTGTTTTGTCATGGAAGAGCAGCAAATGTGAGGAAATATGTCATCTAATAATGGATGTAATAAAGCCACACACTTCAATCTTCAGTTTTACCAAAATCTTAGACAGAAAATGTGCAATTATTTTAGTGGAGTCAGCTGAAAGATGAGACACCATTTGTGGCACAAAAGCACACATTTGGAAGAGTGGGTTAGAACAGTGAGCTCCAACCTGGGATTTGGCATCCACTATAAGTCCTGAAATAAATCTGAGCTTTGACAAAACTACATTTACTTCCTCAGAATGGTCAATGCAAAAAACCAGGGGGCCGTGACTTTGGATGAGGTGTAGGCACTGCTTCATTTTAAGAGCTAACAAGCTTAAAAAGATTAGAAAGAAATTCATCTGAGCATCCCAAACCAATCAGCTCTGGCGTTGTTGCAATGAAAGAAAATGACTTTGTATAATAACTGAAATGACATAATGAGATCTTGGTCGGTGTGAGATGTTCCATCGTGCTTTATTCAGCTGTCACGTTGAGCGGATGCACTTGTAATTCTTTCTGTTCATCTCACAATGACCAAATGTCACTGCAGAATAGGAAAAATTAGGAATATATTTAGATGAGCGCCACAAATGTGAATATCTCATTTCCATATTGCTCAGGATACGGGACAATCATTAGGCGGATCGCTTATAATTCTCTTTGTTTGTGCCCCCAACATTATGATCAGCTGCAGCCATTTTTAAAGGCCCGTGGAATCCGATAACAACTCTGACAACAAAAGTGTTCCTCCTCGCTCAAATTGTTCAAGTGCAGCAATACAACGGTAGCCCAAGGACATTATTTGCATATTGTCAAGGGGTGTGTGAATGGGGCTTAGGAGAATGAGAAATTATATCAGCCACAAAGAAAAGCAATGGTCTGTGACCAAATGCTCGATCTTCTATGCATATGTTATCTGGGATTGAGGGGCTTTGTTGTCATATAAATGCAAATGACAGACAGTATATAGGAGACAATATGCAATTATTGTTCAGAGAGGAATTTTTACTCAGTTTAATCGACTTCTCTGCTGTATGATGTGCAGTGGACGGGATCGCAGAAGTCCCACAGAGTCGTTTGCTTTTAGACATATCAGTAATTCATCAAACACACGGTAGTTTTCTGGTGGTTACAGTCAGAGGAGCTCCTAGCTGGGCATCTTCTTCAGAAAAATAAAAGAAGCTTTCTGATTTGTGTGATAGTTTTGGTTGGATAGATTTAATTTTGTCCACTAAATGTGCAATCCTGCCTCATCTGTGATGAAAACAAAATAAATAATTGTGGATGGAAAGAGTCCCGCTCGCTCCCCTTAACATCGGAGGAGCTGGTGTTGAATTCGCTTTAAAATACCTGGGATTGCACATCAACACCGAGCTCTTGTGGCGTAACAACTCAGACACCTTAATAAAGAAGGCCCATCAAAGGACATACTGCTGAGGAGACCTGCCTCGGTACTGCAGTGGCGTGGAAACTGCTCAGCTGCAGACGTAAAGGTTCTGCAGCAGTGGTTAAGTTTGCACAGAGGATCCCAGGCAGCAGCTTTCCTACAATCAAAGACATCAAGCCAGCTGATGCAGGAAAAGGCCTGTAAGGTTTCTTACAACTGTTTATAATTGTGCCTTCACTGGATCTCAGCACTTAGTTTTGCTCCCTTTCATATTCCCTAATGGAGTGACAGTACACCTTGAAACTCTGAAAGCTTGATATAGAGGGAAACATTTACTAGAAAGTACACATGTATGCAATAAGGGAAGGTTACCTCTAGGTGGCGTGATTCTACTGGTTTATGTTTTGGAGGCGGGGTTTGAAAAGAAAATGACTCATCTTCACAGTCAACTAAATACCAGAGACTTGTTCCTTCCTGTTGAGATGATCGGGGAAATAAATATTATTTTAGAAGCCAAATAAACATTGTCCGTTGAAGAGGAGTGGCGAGGGCTGAAGGCTGCGACGTTACCAGTTTTAAATGCCTGGGGAAAGCCTGGTGAATGAGAATGAAGGTGAAAACGGATGATGACGCAGAAAGACATGCACAATCAGGAAAAACTGGACTGCAGCAATTAAAGAAAGCAACTGTCTGAAGTTAGCTGACATTCAGAAGTTGTGTTTGGACAGCTACTTCCACAATATTACAGAAGCACTAACAAAGTTTAGGAAGAGCAAACCAGTGACTCTAAAACTAAACTACACCCAAACATACCTCAATGAACCCAGTGACACCTGTTCAAGTGATAATTATTCGGTAGCCTTACACTGGAGTAAATTTAGGAACTGATAGTGGATAGATGTGAATTATGCTGTTATGTTATGCAGTTGTTTTAGACTCCTGCACAGTAAATAATTTGTCCATGAGATATGGAAAGTTAAAAAAAAAAGTAATCCTAATGAAAACAAGTTTAGTCACACTGAAAACTTTTTATAGTATCAGCTGAAGGAGTCACTTCCACATTCTCCACAAAGACCTCAATTCTGTGTCTATGGAGTCAGCATTACTGAAACATGAAACATTACTGAAGAGACTCGGGAGAGACTGCAATGACTTAAATTGACAGGCGAAAGTTCTAGCCTGTGTCCTCCCCCTTCATGTTACCTGGAAAGTTTGAGCTCTCAAAAGAGTGCTTGCCTGGAAATCTGCAAATATGAACATCATGTTTCTTTGGAAACCTAATTAGATCAATTAAGTGAACTCCCTGAAGAACCTCCAGTTTCGTCAAACACGAAACAAGATGAGAAATTTCCAGGGAAAACTTTTCTTATCTGCAAATCTACCGAGTGTACATGAACCAGAGAAGATTTACAGAGAAGATTACACACTTTGTGCCACTGATATTTGGCCAATTAGCATTCATCAGTTTGACCAATCAACCCTTATGTCTGAGGCTATTTTTATTTTATGTCCACCTGAAAAAAAAAATAATAATAAAATAAATCTCCAGTTTTGTTCCTCAACAGCAGCAAAACTCGAAAATGTAGAAAACTCGGCTCCATAAGTGAAAGACACTGCAAAGATTTTTACATGCAAAATTGTAAACTAGAGACTAAAGAACAGCCTGTAAAGATTCTTGCTGTTGGTTCAACTGTGTTTTCATTTTGGAGGCTGTGGTTTGTCGTACTATTGAACTGTATTTTGTTGTATTGACACTTGCTCCTATCATTGGTTTGAATAAATAACAGAAACACTTCTGTGTTTAATTCAATCCAGTATAACAGCACCACAAACTACATCCTCCAAAATGATCATGAAGTTGAATTATTACCTCTCTGATGCTGTTTCAACATAAACTGAACATAATAACTGTCGTGAAGAAGGACTTAGTGCAGGACTGTTCTGTTATAATGGATTTGGCTAATGAAATGGCATTTTAGCGCATATAAAATAAAGCTAAAACGTGCTTTGTTTTAGATATGACACTGATGGCAAATGCAAAATCCACTCTGGAACTCAAGTAAAATCTCTTGCAACATACGCTGATTAGCCACAACATTATGGCCACTGACGGGAGAAGTAAATAACATTGACCATCTTCACACACAAACGGTTTAGGAGCAACTCATAAAACATGAAAAAACTGGTCTCCAAATTCCCTAGATCCCAAACTTGTCAAGTATCTCTGGGATACACTGGAAAAAAAGTCTGATCCACAAAGGCCCCTCCTCTCAACCCATGGGACCCAACTAACAACAGCCTCCCACTAACATTCTGCTACCAGTCACCACAGGACACCCTCAGAAGGCCCATGTCCATTCTCTGATGAGTCACAACTGTTTTGGAGGCACAAGGGAGACCTACACAATATTAGGTCATAATGTTATGCCTGATCAGTGTAAATGCAGCATAACAGACGCTTTTTGTTTTAGTCACAGTACTACAAGGCAACCAGTTCAGATGAATTTTCCACAACTGAAACCTCTACAAAATGGCGCTAGCTGCATTTGTTCTGGTCCAGAGACCTCTACAATGGAAAGGCATAACACACGTTCTCAGATGGAGCATGCCCCCGTTAAATGATAACAAATGACACCATGTTCCTCTCTGCTCCTTGCCTTTGCATACCATCTCAGAGTGAATGACCTCAACTCAATATCCTGTCTGCTATCAATGAGATTATGCAGACATGCTAACAACAGGAAATTAGCTCTCACAGGGATTGACCAACAGCCCTTTGTGGCGACTTGTGACTCAGAGGTAAGTCATAGCAGGGCCGCCTCAGACCGCTCTGTTAGACAAGCTTGTATTTTATAATCAGTCATAGTAGGAACAACAGGTTATCTCTGGGGTTGTCTTTTCATGCGAGTCACAGCCTGAGTGGAGATAGGCAGATAGGAGCTACAAGGGTTAAGTTCACCATGACCGTATAAGGGAAGAGGTCTACCTGTGCCATGAGTCATGTGTTTGTTTGGTCCACTTGCGGGGATTCATATAGAATCAGGGAGAAGTCACATCAGCAGAGTCACACAGTGCTGATGAGCAACAACAAACACATGACTCTGTTGTGCCGGCCTGTAACGACATGACACTCACACTGATCCATTTCCTCCACGAGAATGGAAACAGTCGGAGTGTGTCACCCGCCTAATCTTTTACTCCTGTTACTTTCACAAAGTCAGCGCCTCGGCCTCTACTGATGACACTGAGTTCCTGCCCTCTGTTTTTCAATATTTGTGGGAATTACGGTAAAGAGATATGACTGCGCAGATAGCACCAGTATTTAGATTTCAAATTCAAAAACTAAAAACTTGCAGCAATCGTAAGTGAACAGTTAAATGAATTAAATCAACAGACTAGAGAAATCAGTACAAGATTTTATATTCTACTTGGGAGGCGAACCCAATTTCTTCAATCCTGACCAGACTTGTCTTCTGTCCTGCTGTATTTTAATTACACGAGGTGCAGAAAACACACATTTCTATTTTTCCAGACATAACATTAGCTCACTGGAGATATACCATAATCCTAACCCTCTCCACTACCCGACTATCCCTTAAACAAGTATTCATACTAAAATGAATATCCTTTGAACTTACAATGTTTTTGTGTCCTTACAACATGCACAATACAAATATATATACACACACACATATATATGCACCTGCTTTTGGCCTATTTGTTCACTTTAGAGAATGATTTTCAGGTTTTACAAATTAAGTTTAGACTCTAAATGAATGCAATATGTTCATAGTGTATATAGTATGCATAGATTTGCTATCTAATTAGCAGTATACCAATAATAGTATGTTACAGCGCACTTGTTAACACTGTGTGTAACCATACTGAGAGTTACTCACGGCCAAAAGTCCTTGAACGTGCTCCATGTGTCATCAAAACATATTTCACAACTACTTCAAACTCCTCTTTTCCCAAAAGTAAATTTTGCACAGATCTGGTACAGCAACCGGCCTCAGCTGGTAATCACACAATCATACACATGAACTCACATGAGTTCACAGACTAGCAGCTGATAATCAGCCAAAACATTATGACAAGTAGCTGTGTAAACATTACGACACACATTCCAGCTGCTTCCAAAGTTTTAAGACATGTGATGGCTACAACTCACACAAAACATCATCCACTTAAAGTGTTACCAGAAAAACACTTAGACACCCATCAGCCAGAACATTAAAACCACTGACAGGAGAAGTAAACAACATTGACCATCTTGTGACCATCTTGTGTTCTGCTGGGAAACTTTTCGACTTGGCATTCATTCATGTGGATGTTACTTAGACATGTACCACCCACCTAGACCAGACCAGGCACCCCCACCCCATAGCAATGACACTCCTTGATGGCAGCAGCCATACCCAGCAGGATGCAGCCTGACACAGACACACACACAAAAACGGTTTAGGAACTACTCAAAAAAACATGAAGAACAGCACAAGGTGTTGACCTGGCCTCCAATTTCACTAGATCCCAAACTGATCAAGTATCTGTGGAATGATCCACAGAGGCCCCTCCCCTCAACCCATAGGACCCAAAGGCCCCCACTAACAACATTCGGTTTTCAGACACCACAGGAAACCCTCAGAAGGCCCATGTCCATTCTCTGTAACAATATAGCATATTAGTGAGGGACAGAATAGTTGCTTACGCCAAAAAACAAACCACAACACTGAAACAAGCCAGAAAGCAAAACCAGAATAACAAATAAATCCAAGTTACTAATGTTTGTCACTATTGTTTGTTCAGTATTTTCATTAATATCCTGCTGACAAACAAACTGAAGATATTCTAATTTGTTTAAATAGTACCTCAAGGCTATAATCTAACAAGACGGCCTCCTTAACAACAAAAAGAAAACAAATACAAGCAAACTAACCTCCTACATTTGTGTAGCCACTGATTCATGCGCGTGGTGTATAACTTTAATAATGTCAACCTCTATTGGTGTTTTGCACTTACAGCATGCAGGCTGCCTCTGAGGATTTTACTGAGTGACAGGCAATTAGACGGAGAGGAAAAATAGCTGTCTTCCTGTTATTCATAGCACAGTGAGTTGTGCAACAGCCTGAAGTTTCAAAAGATTTGTCACAGAGCACTTGAACCGAGAACAGTTTCCTGTGCTTAAGTAGATTAACTGATATAAACAATGGTCACACATACAGAGCCAATTACAGAAATACATTTGTGCACAGATGTGAAAAAGGAGTGTTTGTGAAGAGAGTGCAAACAAAAACGAAAGCTAAGAAGGGAAGACAAACTGTCATCTACAATATTGAAGTGAGAAAGGAGGGGCCAGCTGCATGTGGAAGGATGTGTGTGTGTGTTGTATGTGTGCAGGAACGTTATGATGTTGAGTTTCTGGTACATCATGTGCTCCATCAATGGAGGACCTGTCAGGAGCTGTTGAGGGATTGATGGCATTCTCAGAGAAAAAAACATGGCGTCTTATTTTTGCCAAGGAGATCAGCGAGAACACTTTTATGTGATCGTCAGCAGTTTGCCTCGAGCTCTGTTCACTCAAAAACAGGTATAAGTCAAACGCACACAAACAAAGTCATGCTGGCAAACACGCCCACGCTGAACACATGTTTTTGCTTTAACAATCTTACAGAGAAGAAGAAGAAGAAATTTATTTGACAAAACTTTTTGAATCTCTTACAAATCTCACTGGTGAGATGTAGATTTAATCAATAAAACTGCGATTAAGTGCAGTTTTATAAAACTTAATTTGAATGTCGTCTATCTTCTTTAGCTTTTATATAGGATTTTTTACTTTTTAACGCTACTAAGTTGATTTATTAGCTGCTGTTCTTGGTTCCTTTATTAATTTTACACAAACAATACAGTGATCAGCCACACGACCTGGCATTCGTGTGGATGTTACTTAAACGTGTACCACCCACCTAGACCAGACCAGACATCCCCACCCATAGCAATGACACTCCTTGATGGCAGCAGCCATCCCCAGCAGGATGCAGCCTGACACAGACACACACACAAAAACAGTTTAGGAACATTCAGTCATTCAATCATTCATCTTCTGTACCCGCTTATTCCTGTTAAGGGTCAGTTTAGGAACAACTAAAAAAAAAAAAACATGAAGAACAGCAAGGAGTTGACCTGGCCTCCAAATTCATTAGATCCCAAAGATCAAGTATCTGTGGGATGATCCACAGAGGCCCCTCCCCTCAACCCGTAGGACACCACAGGACACCCTCAGAAGGCCCATTTACATTCTCTGATGAGTCAGAATTGTTTTGGAAAGCACAATATTAAGCAAGTGGTCATAATGTTATGCCTGATCGATGCATAATCATGTAACTCTTTTTCTTGCAGTGTGGGTGCAGCTGTCTCAGGCTGAAGGACCAACCTAAGGTCTAAACAGTTTCATACAGACTGTTGGGACCTTAGGGTGAGAGCCGTTGTTTAGGATGTTTGACAGTTCGGCCCACATACTCAAGTATGTGGGCCGAACTGTATCCTGTATCCTGTAACTGGATCCTCTCGCCCACCAGAGTCCAGAGAACAGCCTGGAATGGAGCTGGCCGTTATCAGCTGGTCCAGAACAATAAGCTCCACCTTGTGCAGTTATAACAATAAAATACAGATAATATAACACTGTCAGGAATCGATCAGCTGCACTATGTTGCAACGAGGACCTTTACACTTCCTGACAATGGTTTTATACTTTAACAAAAGATCGTTATGTACACTTTGGGACATTTATTTGTGATTTTACTGAGGGTTTCCATTTGACGATGTTAAATTTTACTTTGTATTTTATTCCTCAAACTAAGAGTGTGATATGATTTTAAAGTGGGTTAAACGTGAGTAAACAATGAGAACATTTTTTAAGTCCAGATTTAATCCAGAAGCTTCTTAAATTAAACATTAAATTGGACAGTTTGTAAAATTAGGTAGCTGATAAACTTCATACAGTAGTTCTCGTATTTATACTGTAAATAAGTATTAAAATGTTGCGCTCATCAGTGTCATTTCCTCTTTAAGTTGGCCAAACATTGGTCATCTGTTTCCTTATCACATCTACCCAGAGACCCACAGTTTTTTTTTCTTTGTGACCCATCTTCTCCACTGGGACACCAGCTGACATCACACACACACACACACACACACACCCTCACACACTCGCCCAGGTCCCTTGAGGTTGAGGCTAGCACAATGTCATTATCATCCATCGGATCGTGCGTGGTCACTGCCCATTCAGTCTTGCTGACGTGCCTTTTGTGCTCAGTAATTCTTCTCACAGAAGCCCCCCACCATACGCCCCACAAACCCTGTCCTGCCCCCCGTCTACTGCGGCCCATCTGTAATCCCATCCCCCACCCTGCACCCCCATATCCGCCCCGTCTCGCTCTACACTTCTCCAAAACAAACCAGCTGTCTTGGCCGGTCGTGTCCCCGGGGGCGTAAACAGGTGCCGAGAGGGCCGTGGGGCCTCAGCATGTGACACATGGCAGCACGCTCCTCCAGCCTTCTCCTCCAACCTGCCAACACACCAGAGAGGGAGAGAGTGGTGTGTTTTACAGATGGAGACTTGATTATTGCTACAGACGAGAAGCTGTTGACATAAAACCCTTTCTCTTGGTCAAACCATCAATTCACACTAAACCTTTGTGACACATTAGTAAACACATCTTTTAGAATTTCCTTATTTCATAAATCAAAACTGATATTTTATTTTTATTTCAATACATTGTTATGTGCCGTGAATCAGCTCTGTGCAGGAAGAAAGAACCTTGACATGCCTTCAAGAGATACAAAAATATACAGGGCTGTATAACCAAAATAGATAAAAGGGAAGGGGTCTGCCCTGCTGAGCCTGAAGCCAGCTGTATTTTTAGCACAAACTACACACTGTGCACAGAGAGGGGGGAATTCTGGAAGCAGGTCAATGCGCCTGTACACACATACCAAAATGGTAACCACAGGTTAACGCTACTATTCTCGTATGACTGTGAACTGTCAGTGGAGCCACTGACTAAAGGCTTTCACTTAACCCCCATATCTATTGATTGAGGGCCATTTGCATTCTGACTGCTATTGCGAGTTATTCTTCCTTTGTGTGTCACAAACTGAAATTTGTCAATGGAAACCCCGCAAGTGCGCCGGCTTCGTCTTTGTGCAGAGAGTTCACAACTTTTACAACTCTTTACAGCGCTTGCTGACAAGAAACCCAAGTTTGGGAACTGCTCTTGAACGCAATAAAGTCTTTCTTTTGAAGCTTGAAGAACAAAGGCAGCGTCACACCGTAAACCATCCCACCGTTATCACTCTCTCTCTCTCTCTCTCTCTCTCTCTCTCTCTCTATGTTGAGCTCAGCACTGCTGCACAGTCTATTGTGCATCTGGCACTTGACTCCTTGACACTGTGTGCGCTGTGATTATGTGAGAGAGGGGGAGGTTTATATTCTTTATGCATATGCGTGAGCGTATGCATATGACAAGCTATAGTTGTGGTTTAGAGGCCGAGCCTAGGTGCGAGCCAGACTTATATCTTGTTGAGTAGGCATCCTCGTATCTTCAGCAAGCTGAGGCAAGTTAGTTGTTCGCCCTCTGCGTGCGTGCATGACTTCTATCACCTTCCATCTTACAGCGGCTCCCGAGTTATTCACGCATGTGGAGACAAACAAACCCAGCAACAATTACTGGAAAGTCTCAGGATGGAGATGCCGAATGTCAAACCTCGAGTCTTTATACAACACACAAGAATGTATTCTTATGCAACATGAGATGTGTGACTGTCAAAAGAAGAATATGTGGATGTCTAAAAATGAAATCTTCTCCTAAAGTTGTTTTGGGGCTATAATTGTGGTACTCTTGTCAGGAATTTTAATCTCAAACCACAAAGGAAGAGTATTTATGTGATATTTTATGTTTTCCTTGGTGTAAACAAAACTTGAGCATCTTTTTTGAGGCATCACCACTATAACCCATATAACCTGCAAATAAAAAAACAATAACTTTACCACCAAGAGAACATTCTCACATGCAACAAAGTGTTTACTCAGTGTTGCATAACTAAATCCAGTTTGTGACAGCTTATTTAGGCTCAACCTCCTGCAAGTTTAACAGGGAAAAGGCAGGCATTGTGCAACATCAGAGAAGCACATTTGGCCCAGCTGCTCGCACTGGCCTTTCACAGGTCTGCTGTGCAGTCTGAAGCCTGAATGGAGACTCTCAGCAGCAGCTCCTGCATTTGCATTTGATGCAGACTTCTAGCAGACTTCAGTCGGCGGACCCAGCACCGCGGAGGACTCTGAACTTAACCAAACTTTCTTCTTATCGATGGTTTTATTATTCAGAGAAAGGCAAGATCACCAAAAAAAAAAACATTATTTAAGTGTTTGAGTTAAATATGGTGTGATTCAGATTGTGTGTGTGTTATTTATTTTATTTTATTTTTTTAAAAAAGAGAGAAGAATAAAAGTAGTGCAGACGGAACTAGATTTTCCGGCGGAGTAGCACCAAGCTCACGGCGCAACAGTCTACCGGTGCACACAGTTCGCCGCTGAGCTCCAGACAGACGCACTGAGTCCGCGAAAACTGGAGGCTTTAACTCCGAGATGTTTCTTTAATAAACAACAACAACAACAACTCGTCTTCAATTGAATAACATTCCTCATCTCCGCTGTTTGGATCGTTTTTGGCGGCGCCTGTTCCCGTGTTTTCTTTTTTTTTCGTGTGTGTGTGTGTTCCGACCGACGGACTTCTCGACACTGGACGGACTTGAACTGAACTCAAGATGTCAATTTTGCCTTTCACTCCCCCCATTGTCAAAAGACTTTTGGGCTGGAAGAAGGGAGAGCAAAACGGCCAGGAGGAGAAGTGGTGTGAAAAAGCGGTGAAAAGTCTGGTGAAGAAGCTGAAGAAGACGGGACAGCTGGACGAACTGGAGAAAGCCATCACCACCCAGAATATCAACACAAAATGCATCACTATACCAAGGTAAGAGGAGTTTGTGCTGACCGTGAACGCGGCATCTTAGCTAGCTGGAGGTTATTTTCTTTTAACGTTTAATTTCAGCTTTGTTACATTAAAAAAAAACTCCTTTTTAAGGTTGTTATCTGTTGCTTACACGTGTATGGCATCATTACTTAACTGAGAAGCTGACATTTCCACTTCCTTCGCTACGTCAATATCTCAAAACTCCTGCTTTCCTTTACGTTTATTAAACAGCAACATGGTGGCTATGGTGACGCTTAAGGAGCTAATACTGGTCCAGAGCGGGGGCTAGCAAATCATCCCGTCGGCTAGCTGCCCGTGCCATCATGTGCACACTTTACATTAAGTGAACTGAGGCCATCCTCTGCAGTTTCTTACGATCAGACTGAAATTTAACTGAGGTTGTTGTCCCGAAAAGAGGATGTAGGCAATGCATTTACTAGCCTGCAGAGCACATGCAATGCAAAAGCACTAATGGAGTCCAAGTTATATAACTTGGCCTTAATCTGGGACGCTTTCTAGCGTTGTTAGTGCGTAGGCGAGTCTTTCTTTTCTCCTTTCACTGTCTCCATACAAGACATTTGACAATAAACACACTATTTAGAACAAATAATCATCGTTTGACATCAAATTACTTCTGGTAGCCGCAGCGATTCAGTTCTGTTATGATCAGCCAGGATGTGACAGGTAAGAGCTGTTTGTAAACAAGAGTCTGAGTCTTATTTTACTAGAAGTAATGTGCAGTTTAGCATTTACAAATTGCATTTCTAATTGCGCTGATACAGTGTGTGCAACAATTGTGCAGCAGTTTCTCCCTATCTGCAGCTGGACTCATGAACAAGCACCCACTCACACACACATACACACTCCCGGCATCCTACCCACCCCTTATGAGTCTCTGTACATCACAATAACACACAGTCGCCGTCTTTGTATTACATTAACCCACTTTTTCTGAACCAGAATCCAAAATGTATGTATTACCCCACCTATTCTCACACTTGCGAGGGATTTGTCTTGGTGTTTTTGTCCTGTAACAACCAACAAAGAACATCTAAAAAAGTCTGGACCATAGCCTTTACATTCTGTTTCTGTTATTTCTTATTTTTATTCCGTGGTTATTGCACCAAACATCAAGACAAATTCATTGTGTGTGAGCATACATGGCAGTAAATTTCATTTTGATGTTGTTGAGGAAACTTCATCCACAATAACTTAACTAATCAAATGTCACATTTGATGTAGAATTGGTCACGCTAAATCTGAATACATCTCTTTAAGCTTCGGAAATTATAAGTAAAGTAATTTTATCCTATTTTATTAACATCTCGACCAAACAAGACATTACAGTAATTCAATACAGCTCAATATACAGCCTGCAAAATAGAAGTTAATCAACACCTCTCTGCAAGAGTTTCCTGAAAACCAAAC
Organism: Chelon auratus; assembly: GCA_030220025.1. NCBI lineage: Eukaryota > Metazoa > Chordata > Actinopteri > Mugiliformes > Mugilidae > Chelon > Chelon auratus. The sequence goes on along the minus strand of JASGAT010397107.1, from coordinate 17,226 downwards.
CTGATGACCTTCAGTATTTGTTGCAGGGTTGTCACGTTAGACATCATTAGTTTCAGTCTTGTGTCAGGAACGTGTCTTTGCAGCAATTTGTATTTCCCTACTTGCACAATGGGAGTTGTGGTAAGTGACAAATAAAATCCCACGTCTTCTGCTTGCGCGCACACAATCTCACTTTCATGTGTGGGACATTGAGATTTAATAGCACAGTCTGTCAGATGAAAGCTGAAGCCCACGCAGGGCACTCCCACATTCTTGATTGCCACAAGTGTGCATATCACAGCTTGCACAGGCCCGGGCCACCGTTCAGAGTTAAGCCTACCCGGAAAGTTAAATAATGTTTGCCATGATCCAGGTTTCATATTTCCCACAGCTAATGCGGAGGGGAAGAGGCAGAGTGCATTAAGATGACCCCAGATCAGAGCTGGCTGTCAGTGTGGACTAACAGTGTCCCTGGAGAGCTGCTGTTTCTATTAATTCCCCTACGTTCTGGCTCGCTGACAGCAGCTGCCTGCGTGTTCAGGCCTGTCCATGGGGAGGTCAGCTCCTATCTCTCTGACACATGAACTCCCCGGTGAGGTTCATCGCCGCTACCCCTCTTGACAACTGTTTGCAGTGATGCTGAAGGAAGCAGACATTATGCATTGATTGGGTCAATAGTTGCATCTAGCGGTGGAATAGCAGGAATAGGATGTCCTGTATCAGTGGAGGTAATTTGAGCTGTTGAAAAAGCGGAAATAAAGCCCAAACAGCAAGAGATTTCAAGGCTCATGTTTTTCTGTTGTGTCAAAGAAAGTCAATAATGTTTATAGGTTTTGTCTGAAGTCATACGTTCTTAAAATTATCCTCTATCAAACCTACCTTACAGTCATTCAGCTTGCTTGCGGGTAAAAATGGGATGCTTAGGGAGAGTTAGCTGTTTTTAAAGAGCTTTGACTTGCTTTTAAAATAACTTGACAGTCTCTGATTAGAAATCCACAGTATGACTACATTATAAAAACATGGTGTGTTTTGGGTGGGACAAAGCTATTTTTGAGTGTGGGTGGTTTATGTGGACAGTGGATACGTCCCAAAAGATTTACACTGGAGATAAAGCCTGCATCCCTTGAAAAAACATTAGTCACAGTCACTTGGGCTTTCATTCCAATTTAAAGTCCAGGCATATCAGGCATATCTGGCTTTGACCATCACTCACACATGGCTATTTCTTTAATTGCCCTTTGGGGTCACTGGATTTGACAGCAAGCCGTTTTACTTCTTTGAGAGGCAAAGTGAAAACTAAAGCTCTTGACCAAGTTTGTGTCACTCCACCACAAGCAATTGTGGGATTGTGGTATTGACCTCGCTCTTTTCCCCATTTCGTCTTTTAAAACTCTCCTCCTGTTAGCTGTAAAGTTGGGTTAGTCACAAACATTGGTGTGTAAAGTGCGTCAGGCCATGAAAGAGCAACCAGATTCCGATGGTTGAGGGGTGGAGGTGAAGTGTGGTAGCCTGCAATTCTTGAACGTGACTAGATGACTAACAAATGTCTTGTTTATGCAGTGAGAGGGATTTATAAACAGATGCCAAGTGTGTTTTAGTTATAACAGGGTAAGGAAAGTAGACTCACAAAGTCACTAGAGGGAGGTAAGGTTTGTTGTGTGGGTCAACAAAAGAAAATGACACTTCCTGTTTTCTAAGAAACATTGGTGTGTTTTTCATTTGGCCATTGCTATGATTGTTCCTTTACCTTAACCAAGATTACGAAGGTTCTCTAACCCAAAGGAAGTAGATAGTTTAACCCAAACCCAAGACCTTTATGTAAACCTAACCAAGTCATTCTGTCCTTAAGCCTGCCCGAACATTAACCAAAGTGGTGTCAAGCTATGATCTGGTTTTATGTTTGCGGAAGTGATTACTAACTGTTGGAATGCACTGACATTTGATGTCATCCTGTTAATTTATCTTTAGAATTTCATTTAGAAGAAGCATTGACCAACTTACTACTTTTCAAGGGTTATAGTTATTTGCTAGTGTTTTGTATTGGGGGGCGAGGTGTTAAGAAATTGCATACGATATTTGTAATTGTGCATTCATTCACAAATGTAATAATTTTATGTTTATGAAGCAAAAAAAGCAGAACAGAAAGCACATACTGTGATGATCTTGTCGCTCTTCTTCACTTCCCATATGGCTAAGAGACTTGGTGCATTTTAGTTTTGAATGACAGAGTTGATGTATTATGAAAAATTATTTTAAATGTTGACCTTCAGACTGATGAACAAGCACCCACAGACAGATGAGACCAGTTAACCAACACACAAGTTTACAACTAAATCAGAAACTTTTACGTAATTACTGACATATAGAAGACTTAAGTTGCATAAAGTATACTTGGCATAAATACAAAACCATTGACCTTTACTGAGAACAATTGGCGTAACTAGTTCAAGCTTTGGCACACAGTGTACTTTAGTAAGAGTAAAATGTGTCATTTTCTTTTCATAGTATCAAAAATACTTTTTGAATGCTTACTGAATCTGTACAGCCCCACCTCTTACATGTGTCCTATACTTTCCGTTGCTTGTGGTGCAACCGTGGCACACTGAAAGTTTCTAAATGTGTAACTTCCTCACCATACGCATTAGGTGTGTTCGTTATATCAGTTGCATACACCAGGTGATAGAGAAGATCTGCCTGGTATGAGGAAAAGCTTCTATGTGCAATACCATTGTCCTGTATTTCAGTGATGAAGTTACTTGCAACAATAAGGCAAATCTTGAACGAATCCACATTTTCTTCCATCTTTTCTACTTCGTCAGGCATCGTACTAACGGGCAGCTCACTACCAAGTAGACACATATGAATTTAAAGGTTGCTGACAGCAAGCTGAGGCTTCCCCGAGCCAAATGGTGTGGATGCATTGCCCATGTATTGAGGCCTCCACCTGACAGAACAGCGACTACTAAGCAGTAAATGCTGTACAGTGGAAGACAAACTACACTACTTTTAGTGCAGGCAGGCAGCCTCATAGTAACTTCATGAGCTGTCTAGTTTCTTCATCTAGACCTGTGGACATAGCCATTTGTATGTAATATTGACTATTTGTGTCATATAATTTTCAATTTACATGTTTTTCAGCTGTGTATTTTCAAATAGGGACGCGTTTTATTTTCAAGAGTTTGACTTCTCGCATGTGGCTTTGACTTACAACTGAATATTTAGCCTGCTTTGCCGGAAATACTAAAATATACATAGAGCATTTTTTTGACCATTCAGTCTTAAAATACTCAGGTAGGCTTTAGATAGTTTGTTAAACTAAATTATCCAAGCTGTGCAATGCATGTACCGTGGTGGTATGTGGTATGTGAGGGTTGTGTCTTTTCACAGAGCCCGGGGGAGTAGATTCCTCAGTCCTACCTTAGCATGCTTTGGGAGAGTACCTGCTTCTTGTGCACACACATCCCTATTGGCAGTGAGACTACTGTCTGATTCACCCTGCTGCATGTCGGGGCAGGACTGGAGCGAAGGAGTCCCAAACACACAACAAAAAAAAAATTGAATGGACTAAAAAGGAAAGAGACTTTACATCTTCATCTAATCTTTGTCTAACATTCAAATACACAAATATTTTTCTCACCTACCAGTTAATGATATCTTTCAGTTTCAGAAGTCATTTCCTTTCACGCAGGCGCAGAATGTATGTACCAGCCGGCGGTTAGCTGTAGTCTTTACATTGTGTTCAAGAGCAACGTTTTGGCCCAGACACAAGCGACGTGAGGTGACGTCTCAGTCTGCAATGTCGGTAGTTCTTTGATCGGTTTGTGTGTCTGTATTCGCTGGAGATAAGTGGGGGAATACGGAGAGCTGAAAAGGCACTGGGGAAATCCCTGTGTTGTGTCTGGTGTCGGACAGCCTGTCATTATAAAGGGATAATGTGCTATAATGAGGGAGAATGACACATTATTGAATGACAGAATAAAAAGCTGAAAACGATGCAAGTGAGAGAGGGATTGAAATTCGAGTGTGAAAGAGAAAGTTTAACCAGAAAGCCGAGGGTTTAGGATGAAGGAAGAGCAGGAGCGTATGGCAAGCGGCAGTGTCTCCAGCTTATCAGAGGGAGACTGTGGTTTGTGTGGTTTGCATGCACGAAAAAAAAAAATTACACACGCTAATAGCTGAGATAGAACTGGTTTGTTTTCCAGCTAGACAGCAGCTGAACATCAAGAGAAGCGTGTCTGCATGTCTGGGTGGCACACAACGTTAAATACACACAGACATTGCTGCTAAAAATATTACATATACTTGCTCTGCGTCTTCCTTCGCCTGCTGAAATGCCACAGGTATCTACTGTACATACAGTGGTGTAACACATCCTGTAGTTTAGAGGTCTGAGCATCCTGTCTTTATCAGCTCATAATGCTTCTCACAACTGTGTGCATGTGTGCCAGTAGATATTTGTGGTTCCTATCGATTTCATATTTCCAATTTGAGAAGCAGTGTCTTCTCATATTTGAGAGGAGCTCATCAAATGTTGAGAAATGTTGCAGCTTTATCCCAAAATAAAAAATGTTTTGTATTGAAAAACTGTTTATATCCCCTTTCATATTCTCCTGACTTTATCTTTTAATCATACTTGGGCGTGGTCAAGGGTTTTCCGTCTACACACACACACACTCTCCCTCATTCACCGAGGCAGCTTTCATGTCAAGTATCACACCTGAGTCATCTGAGACGGCGTTGTTCAACAGGGACACGGTGCAAGACGGGTCACAGAGAGTTCGTGTGTGTTGTCTGTCTGCGTGTGGTTGGCGGCTTTAATGATGGTAATAGGTTGCCCTCTTTAGCCGGGTTCAGGATTCCCGTCATTGTTTTGATTTGCTTGACAGAAAGGAGATACAGCTGTGAGTCAAGGCGGACCATATACACCAGGTGTCTGTCTGTGTTTGAAGACTGTCGTACATGTGTTGTGGTGTTTACTTGTAACCAGATAGTTCTGGCCTTAAAAATATGTCAAGAGGCTTCACCTGGCTGCTACTGCTGCTGCTGCTGAGTGAATTCAGGTAGTGATGCTACCATTAGTGACATTTCTGCTGAATAAACATTTGGTGTTATTTGAATATTTGAAAAAATATGTATGAAACAATTTCGTGTGATAAACCTTCACTTTTGATTCCTATTAAATGTACATTATACCATGATACTAAGAAAAAGATGTGATAGCAGCATTCAATCTGCGTAACTGAATGGAAAATATATGTTTTATGTCACCGTGCACGTTTCTCTGTGTGTGTGTGTGTGTGTGTGGTTAGTCAGCTCAGAGGAATGCTCTTTCTGCCTGCTGGGGCTTTGAGGAGGGCGTGGGCTGCTGTTTGGTTTGCGGCTTGCACCACGGGTGGAGGGGTTAGAGACAGCTCTGCCTCAACTTGGCCCGGCCGTCTCACTATTTGCGGGGGAGTGCACATGCACGAGGCAGAAGCACACGCACACAGTCGCACGCACACTTGACGTGCTCACCAGACAACAAATGCGCCTTTGTACTCCACTGGCCGCTACTGCCACCGCCGCCGCTGCTGCTGCTGCTGCTGCTGCTGCTGCTGTTTTTGCTGCTGGGCTGCAGCTTAATGTGTGTGGGAGAACAAAGTGTCGTGAAGGAGCAGAGGAGGATTTGAGAGTACAAGTGAAAGTCTTAAAGTATAGAAAGTGAGCAGTGTTTTGGAGGTGTTTGTAAAACTTCCTGTAGACATTTAGGGGCCCATAGCAGTCCAGTACTCACTCAAACTGTCATCAGATGAGTCAGTAAAGCACCAATTATTGTTGGCCACCAGTTGAAAAAAAACCCCGTTGAGCAATCATAATTTTACTTTTGTTACACTGAAATGTTTTCTCAAGATGACGGCAGCACTTTAAGTAAAAGAAACTTAAGCTAGGAGCTGCATAGACATGTCATCTGATACAGAGACACAAGAGACAGTGGACGGCAATCCGCACAGGACGGAGATTTTGACCTTGATGACCTCCCCTGTGAACATTGCTATTTAAAGAAGAAGACTAGAAGAATTATTCCTTTATTGCGCCATCATGGGGAAATTCTTTCTCTGCATTGACCCATCCATTCGTATATGCTTGGAGCAGTGGGCTGCAGTGGGTAGATCAATTTGGGGGTTAGGTGCTTGCTCAAGGCCCCTCAACCAAGGACATGGGGGGTGCAAACGTGTGACCCTTTGGTCCCAAGCTGCTTCCCTAATTTGGTGTCCAGTTTCGCTGTTTTGTTGTTACGACAATGCAGCATGGGAACACAAATGCTACTGTTTCCTGCCCCACTTCAGAAACCTGCACGGTGGGTGAAGTGGAGACTCAGAAATCTTTGCATGGTGCGAAGTTGAATGGGCAATTGACTCATCGGATCTTGGCCCAATGTGTAATTAAAAGTGTAGATTCATACTCCTGTTCACTTAGAGGTATTCAAATTTACAGGATATTTCACTCCTTGGGTGACATTTGAGAGCTTTTGCTTATTTTGTTATGAATAAAAAACCCAAGGTCAAAAAACTTCAAATCATAAACAGGACCGCACCCTGCTTCACGTCTTAATTTTTCAGCTGAATAGAATAGGATGATAAACTTCCTCTGTCTAATGTAGCAACAGAGATCTGTCCACATCAGTGTATTTTTCTGTTAGTTCTCATTTTCATTTTATGCTTTTGTTAACTGAGCTCCAAGCACTTGCCCCATCTGAGCTCACGTAGCTGATTTATTTAGTCTTCATCGCTGGCTTCTCAGATGATTCAGCTTGTTCATTTGACAATGGAACGGGATAGTGAGAGCAGTCTCTCGGATTGGCTGAACTGAAATTTCAAATACCCAAATATTTTCACAGCAACATGATCATCAGGAATGAATAAACCATGGACCAACTGATCAGTATGAGTCACGAGAGGCCAGCTGTGTACGACGGTTTGTAGTTCTTTCTAGCCTCAAAGCTAATAGAAGCTCTTCCAATTTTCCAAAAGAGCTATTTCCTTTCTCGAAGGCGCAGAGCATTTGTGCTAGCTGTTCATTGGCTCCGGTGTAAATGTTGTGTTCACAGAGAAGTGGCCCAGACAAGACACAGACTACATGAGGTGACACAGTCGGCCTTCATCGCCAGTAGATCTTTGATGTCGATTCGGTGCATCCGTACCTGTTGTGAAATCACACTCAACACTCACATTTCACTTGGAGGGGTGTAATATCCAGATGGAGGATCTGTTTAAAAGAATGAGCTAACATTTATGTCACTGGACCCGTTTACCTGCCTATCCACTGCCCCGCTGAAGGAAGAAAACTGTGAAGACGGTGAAAAAAAAAAGTTATTGATGACTTACATCTGGAATATTCTCAGTCATTCATCATTTTGGCTCAGAACGAGAGACATGCTGCTCAGTTCATTGACTATTAGCAATAAAACTAATGGGTCCCAGTCCTCCATCGTCTCCCCGGCTTTTTGAGTCCAGACTCTGTTATTTGTCGTCTAGCCTTGTCACTCATCTGTCTGCTGGTTTCGTATTTCACATCAGGGCCCTCCTTCACTGGTCCCGGTACACTATGATATCACCTATGGGCTGCAGTCAGACTTTCTTCTCTCTCACACGCTATTCTTGCCCCCTCCACCTCAACCTTTTGTTAGAGAAAGAGAAGTTTGATTGCTTTTCCAGAGACAGTGGGAGGTGTGTGTGCGTGGAATTTGTTTCGCTGTGCAAGCCTTACGGCTGCTGGGATGTGTTCCCGAGCCGGTGTTTGTGCCCCTTTTTTTTATTTTTTATTTCTATCAAGTTGATCAAAAGGGATCAAACCAAAAAAAAAGTTTTATTTTTGCAAAATGCAAACACACACACACACTCTGTGGTGAGAGTGTGCAGCCCTAGATTTTTCCAGTGTGTCACTAGTCGGCTTCTCTGCTGATTCAGCTTCTTGACTTGAGGTAAACCCAACAACAAAACTGAAAGGGCACATAAAGGTTTTGTGGTTATACATCTTTATCAAATCTGAACATTTCAGTACTCCAAAAATTTCACAACAACATGATGATCAAGATCTGATCAGTATGATTCAGGAGATGCAAGGTCTCTATAGTGGTTTGTAGCTCTTTCTAGCTTCCTAGCTTCCCAGCTAATAGTGTTTCTCCCAATTTCTCATTATTTTCTTTCATGCAGGTGCAGAATGTATGTGCCACGGCTGTAGTCGTTCTGGTGTGTTCTGGTGTGTGACTTTTTTGTGCAGACACTGGTGGCATTATGTGACGTCACAGTTCACCTTTGCAGCCTCAGTATTAAAGCGAGGACTTCTTGATCAGTTGTCACTTGGCTCATATTTTCAGCTCTATTGTAGAGCTAGTTTCACTGTTTGCACCAAAACTGTAAACCATAAGAAAATCTCTACTGATGACGGAATATATAATTTTATGAAGCACAATGCTAGTTAGCCCTCACCAAGCAGAATGTACCCCTGTTTTTGTGTATAATAAATGAAATTATGGTAACGCTTGATTAGGTTTCACTTTTTTCATCTCTTTTGTGATCAGGACAAGGAGAAGTATATTGAGAACTTTAGGGATTTGTTGTTTTAATCCAAAACTTGTACTGATTTGCGTTCTGTCTGATTTTCCCCCCAATTTGGTCAGAAAAGTAGCCGTAATGCTCATCCTCATCCCAATTATTTGATTGTCCCCCTGCTATCCTATCAACACACACCATTGTAGAGTATTTGTATTGTTTGGGAGAAGGAGTGATAGAAAAAAAGGCAGCTTACAGAGAAGACTGCATCTATCTTTATTTTTCATAGTTATGCAATGTGTTGGTCCTGTGTATTTTTGCAGTTTCAGATTCTTTGAATAGTGGCACAACACAGGATTAACCTGGAATAAAAGTCGTACAATAACTGGGCACGTACACAAATTTCGGCTGAAGCAAATGAAACTGTTCCAGAGAAAATGAACTCCTGAAATGAATCAAGTCAAGTCAAGTCTGTTGACTAATGAAGTAGCCGTGTGTTGAACCCAGAAGGTTGATTTCAGCCCCTTCTGCAGAATTAGTGGATGATTTGTCTCTGTTGTTATTGGAGGGCAGCAGCCCTCTGCTAAATGTCATTGGATTGCAGCCCTGCTGGTCATGGCTCGACAGACTGGCTACAGACTTTATGAAAGGCACCAAGGCCATTTCAGCCCTACCCCACACTCCCACCCTCACCCCTCACTCAGTGCTGGGACGGATGCAGGGCGGTCAGGATAGTGGGACACTGGGACAGACGGAGGAGAGGGAAGGGGGGGTACCGGGGGGCTCAGTCACAGACACACTGAGCTGCCCTGAGCTGTTGAGACAGTCTGCCAGCCCTATTGTCCAGCAGCACCCTCCTTTCTTTATCCATCACCCACTTTGTCCTCCGCCCTCTGAGCTCTCAAAGCACAGATTGTGACCGGAGGCCCTGGTGTTTACATCTAGCTCCAGACTTCAAATATCCAAAATATTTTTTTAATTAAAGTTGTGAGTTTACCTACTTGCAGCCTAAAAACCAACACTGGACATCAACTAAAATATAAAGTCTTAAAAGGCGCTTAGTGTCTCACAGTGTTTGCTGGCATCTTTTTTAGAGAGCTTAGACTTTCATTTGAGCTCGAAGCTTGGCACAGAGTTGTAAAAAGTCCATGTCAAAGGTCTGAGCACGCAAGGAGGGAGTGTGTGTTCAGCACTACTGCACACTACTGGGAACCTGAACACCCACAGTGTATATATTTGTGTCTCTGATCGTAACTAGGCATGCCTCAGTGTTTGTTTTGGCCCCCTCCTTCCCCAGCTTAGTGAAGCTCAATCTGCTGTGTCTGAGTCTGTTTAGTGAGTCAGCCAAAAACACAGATATCTAAAATTTATGTATCTACTAAACCTCGTAATCACTTACACTCATCTTCCCGTTTCGGTTTGAATTATCTTAATTTGTGAAGTCCTTTTTATCTCACTCTTGCTGTGTGCAGATTGGACACAGATGGTAGGTCCGTGTCATCCACACAGACATACATGCTGGTCGGGTGTAAATGTCAGGTTCAGCTTCAGCTTCGGGTCAAAGCACATAATGATGTTGACACGATTTCCCCTGTGGCAAAAAATCTATACCAATTTGTCCCTTTCATTTTTGGACATCAGTCCCCCCCCAACTGTCTCTGGACGGAGAAAACTCAGTCACTTTGTCTCATGTTTCAGTCAGACAGGGAATCAAGATGTACTGAATATGAACAGATGTAACATTTAATGCAAGACAGAAGATTGTAGGTTGGACATTTCAGTGTCCAGACAATTTTTTCTCCTGGAATTAACTTTAAAATTGAAATATTTGATTAAACAATTACATCTATAATCTACACTTTCAGATAACAATTCATTGACAAATCATTATGTTAACAGACGTATTTACTATTTACAGCATTTACTGTTTTTACTTACAGTATCATGTGATTGGAAATGAAATAGTTTTGGGATCGGGTCAGACAAAACAAGCCACTGGACAGCTCAGATTAATCTTAGTTTGCATAATTGATGATGATTTATTGATCAAATAACTGTAATTTTATTAAATCGTTTCGATCATAATTTCCTGTTAGGTTTAAAGCATAAAGATACATTTATTTTGAAGAAATTATTTTTATCGTATATGCCAGAATGAACATAAATCCCCAAAATTTGCTTTTAATTGTTTCTCCAGTGTGAGGAATATTTAAATTTTTAGTCAGACCAAATAAGACATTTGAAGATACCACATTTTACAGACAAAATTACCAATTGGATAATGAAATAAAAGATATGGTGAGGATCGATCCATAATCATTTAATTAATCATTGGCTGCAGGTCTACCTGTCTCTCTGAAGGCACATTTATCTTGTGACACTAATGTCTGAGAGTGATTCACCCTCAGATTATACTCTATTAATAAAGTCATTCCCTTCTTGTTTTGTCCATCTTGTCGTTGACCAATTACGGGTGCTGTAGAGAGCAGCTGAGGGTTGAAAACTGCTTGTCTGAATTCTTGGAAGGCTTCGGATCCCACCCATGTCCTTTAAAGCTTCAGTCTGGAACACACACAGAGGAGCCCAGCAGGGAATTTGGGGTCATAGTCATCCCCCCTCCCTCTGCCCCCCCACTGTGAGCTGAAGTGTTTTGCTGAATCTGAGGCTGTCTGTTTAGACAGTGCTACTGGCGCTTCCTTTAAACAACAGGCTGGGGCTCGATGGTGGCAGTCGAGTGGTTCTCACTGTCAGGTTTCATTCAACGTACACTCGTAAAAAGTGAGTCAGTCAGATTGAGAGGAGGGATGTAGTGTGTGTCTGGACCTGTCTCTTACGTTTCATGTGCTCCATATTATGTCTATTGCTGGTGGTTTACTTTTAAAATCAGGATACCATTTAACCTGAATTTCATGGTTTCTGAATGTCATCCGTCCGTGCCCGTGAAGGTCCGTGCAGACACTAATGCTGACGACCATTAGCTGTCCACACAGCCATCACGCAGACTGAGCATGTGCCAGAGAAGCAAACTGGATACTCACTTTGTGCACGGCATGAATGCCATGATGATGTACTGTATTCCACATCCCCCACGAGGTACTTTTTCTTTGTCTTACTGGAAAAGTTTAGTCTGGTTTGGGAACTGCTGCCTTTTTCTACACCTGCAAAACCAACTGAGACTCTGCACTGCTTAAAGTGGCCCTCCATCGCCTTCGAATAATTAATAATGGCCCAGTGGGGGATGTAGTACCTAAGCTTTAAATCACATTACTGTCTGCCTGAGGATTGGGGATGTTAGTTATTGTTACTGCTGTAAAGTCAGACTCCGTGTTTCTGGTTGAATGTAGAGCCTGTGCTGGCATTTTGCACATGTGCAGTGCAGCTTGAACTTGGCCGTGTGAGTCATACTTTTACTGCAACCCTTTTTCTTCAAGACAATAATGGGAAAGGAGGACAATAAGTAGGACACCACATATCTAATACCAAAGCTATTTGTCACTGCCCACCAAACACTCATAGCAATGACATCAGATCTTCTCTGAGCATTTAACACATGTATAGTAAAAAAATAAAAAAGTGAACAAGACACCTTATACTAGGCATTAAATTCTACCTTTATTATTTCTGCTGTTGGTTGAATAGTTTATTAAATAAATGTATTTCATTCAGCGAGTCTACACGCACCGATCGACCAAAACATGCCTAACATTGTGTAGGTCCCCCTTTTTCCGCCAAAACAGCCCTGACCCTTTGAGGTATGAACTCTTCTAGACCTCTGAAGCTCTTGTATCAGACACAGAGGCAATAGCAGCAGATCCTTTTAAGTCCTGCAAGGTGTGAGGTGGGGCTGCACAGGCCGGCCTTCGCTCCACATGTGCATCAATAAGCACTTGTCGTAATGACAGTGTCGCCTTTCCTTTCTTGAACCACTTTTGATAGCTACTGACCACTGCAGGACACCCTACAGGAGCCGCAGGATGTTTTGTCTCAGTCGTCTTGCCATTACGATTTGCCCCTTGTTCGAGTCACTCATATCTTTCTACTTCTGTTTTTCCTTCCTCTAACACATCAACTTTGAGGACAAAACGTTCACCTTCTGACTAATATATCCCGTCCACTGCCAGGAGCTGTGATGACAAGCTAATCAGTGTTAATCACTTGTCATTGGTCCTAATGTTATGGCTAATTGTTGTGTGATTGCTTTTGCTTGTTGCAAGTGCGGTTTCCATGTGTTTCCCTCTTGTCATCTGTTGTATAATTGACCATGATTCACCTTTCATTTTTCTACTCTTGTGACTGTGTTGCAATCCCTTTCATTTTGTCAGACAAGGTTGCAGAGTGTTCCTGTGCTTTAAATGGGAAATAACTTTTATAGAGACCTGGCAACGTCTTGAATGACTTCCTGAGGCAACTTTTCACTTGTACAAAAAGGTCTGGATTTCTGTTGCAATCTGTCATAATCGTACAAAATGGTGCAATGCGGGTCAAAGGAAAATAAAATCATGACAGTTGATGCCAAACACAGGGAAAGTGATTTGGAAAAGAGGAACAGTGGTCACGAGTGCACCTCCTTAAACTTTAACCAAATTACATTTAACACAATTTTAACTGCAACAAAATTTGAAAACATTAACAAAATGAACACGGATCAGCGCTACAAAGATAGTATTTGTCGAGGGGTTTTGTATTTAATTGCATAATAGGCCGGTGTGTGTCAACTCTGTGAAAGTATCCAGATTGTACTTGGGGGAGCAGCCAGAAATCTCAGTTGTTGTTTTATGGTTAGTCTCAACTCTAAAAATGAAAAGCCTACTACTGTTGTTGATTTAAAAGTCGGATATTCTTCAGACAAAAGCCTAATTTGGGTGCTGTTTTATGTTCTGTTTAAAGCTTGTGGTGTTTGAGAGACAGCAGAGGAAGAATACATCACCTTTTTGGAGTAAAACCCTGAACAGACCATTTCTGTTTTTATCTATTTATTAAGAAAGAAAATACAGTTTTCTGCGCTATTAATTAACCATGATAGGCTTTTATGGTTGAAGACACTTCTGGTTTTCATTCTTATCGTAAACACCTCAAGTGTTTTACAAATTAGGAAAAACTTCAGAGTATAGATGCAAATGGAGTGGACATATCTTTTTCATCAAATGATTTGAAGTTTGCAGGGCAGTTCTCTTGGTTTATTTTGACATGTGCTAGACATTTGATCCCTTCTTACGCTTTAGAAATGGTTTTTAAAGAGTCTGAGCTTCACCAGATTTTTTCCACTGATGCCTTGCATCTTCAGATATATGCGTTTGTAATCTTGCAAGTACACAGGCAAAGTCAACACCCCAACCCCCCACCAGTCTACGGCTTTCTCAGTTGCTTTCTAAAGCACTGAGACGGAGAAAGAAAGCTTTTTGCCATGAAAAATTAAAAGACCACTTGCTGGTTGTACAATGGTTGACCCAGATGAGGCGCTTCTGAGCTCTCAGTAGTTGGACATGGCCTTGTTTTTGTTTGGAGAATGATATTTGTCCTTCTAAAGGGCTTTAGCTTAATCCTTTGACCCTTACTCTGTATTTGTATGGGAGTGAGTGGGCGAGACAGAAGGGACATACATGGTCGTTGCCTCTTGCATAAGATGATGAGTTTGTTATTTTTTACCCCCTCTCTCTCTCTCTCTCTCCCTCTCTCTCTCTCTCGCTCTATCATGGGTCATTGTGTGCCAGGATTACGGGCTACAACCCCATTATGTCAATCTGCAACATCAAACTACCGCTCATTACTATCTGACTGCCTAAATCGTCCGACTGCCAGGAGCATTGTATACCAGATGAGCGCAGATGTTACACAACACAATGAAATTCCGGTTATACATACTGTAATCTCATTTCCGGTCATTTATTATTAGACATCACCTCATGGCCAGTGTGCTCACAGCTGGGACCCTCATCATAAAGAGCCAGGGCTTAACAACAGTCAAAAAACACCATAACTATATGAAGACTGATTTAAAAATCTCCGTCCTGAGAATACAACTGAAAAGGAAGAGGAAAATATGTTTTATTTTTTTTAATATAAGGGATTAGATGGGTTATGCACGTCTTTTTTTATTTCTAAAAATAGCGATATAGGGAAGTTTAATCCGAGAATAAAGCGTTGTAGTGATTGAAATAACTACGAAGAAGAAAGAGACTGAGTGAGAAATCAGTCAGTTTCAACAAGCCGACGGTCAGCCGCTATCCAGTGTCGATCCGTCGGTGTATGTTTCAAGTGTGTCCCACACCATAGGTTCTAACTGGGCCACTTTTCACTGACTTCTCAGCTGATTTAGCATGTTAAATGAGCGGTGGCCCGAGTTGGTGAGAGATCACAATGGAGAGAAACAAAACAACAAAGTTCAAAGGCAACACACAAATAAAAAATTAAAAACAAAATATTAAATCGGCTTTATTTGACATGTTTATATGTACACAACTACAAGGAATCTGTTCTTTGCAATGCAAGATGCCTGAGGAGTAGTTTTTTAGGTGCTAGCTGGCTTTGTGGAAACTTTTGCATTAATGCTATAATACCATAATGCTACAGTGAACAAAATCATGCATACAGTACATGGCCAAGACATTATTAAACTAAAAAAAAAGAGAAGAATTTTCTTTGTGGTTGTGGACTAAAAATGCCGAAACAGAAACACTGACAAACCTCCTCCCTTCCTGTCTGCAGGTCTCTGGATGGCCGTCTGCAGGTTTCCCACAGAAAAGGTCTGCCCCACGTCATCTACTGCCGCCTGTGGCGCTGGCCCGACCTGCAGTCCCACCATGAGCTGCGAGCGGTGGAGCTGTGCGAGTACGCTTTCCACACGAAGAAGGATGAAGTGTGCGTCAACCCGTACCACTACCAGAGAGTGGAGACGCCAGGTATGACAGCTTGGGAGAGTGTTCATGTTTTCTTTAGACATTATCAGGGTTTAAAAATAATTTAGGGGAGGAAGGTTTATAATTGGTCCAGATTTATTTCATTTCTGTTTGCTGTAAGGTCCTTTTTCTAGTCTTGTTTTTGTCTATCTTATAATTTTTCTGTTTCTTTATTGCATAATTACATATACTTACAAAAATGCGTATTTATTTATATATTTAAGACATGAAAACCACTATAGCTATGTTCTAAATGCTTGTTTTCTATGTGTGTGTCTGGCTTTATGTCTGTTACACAGTGCTTCCACCAGTCCTGGTGCCCAGACACACAGAGATCCCCAGTGAGTTCCCACCTCTGGATGACTACAGCCATTCAATCCCTGAAAACACCAACTTCCCTGCTGGCATCGAGCCCCAGAGCAACTACATACCAGGTACCAGCTTGATTCCTAACTTGACTCACGCAGAGGTCTTACGGCTTGTCATAACAGTTTGTAATACAATAAAACAATCTTTTATAACATTATCCTAGTTTAAAGATGTCAACATTGCACATTATGCACAATTCAGGCATTGTGCTGGAGTTTTTGGCTCAGCGAAAATTGAATTTTGTGGTCCAGTTGATGGTTAAATGGCTGGAATCTGTGATCTTGCAACACCAGCATACTGTAGGGATGAGGATGAGCACTTATTGTTCCCAGAAATCCTGATGGATTCTGAATGACTTTCGACAATTGCTTTGTTGGATGTGCAGTTAGGAAATGAGTCACAAATGTAAATTGGTTACTGGAGCTCTGAATGGGTCTATCTTTGTTTTCCATCGTGGCTTCATCAAACTTCTTTCAGCTAGAATAAACGCAGATCAGATGCGCGGACGTCTTCAGAGACTAAACGTTTTGGGAAGGAGAATTAAAGAGAAGTTAATGAAAGACATTTTATTTATTTATTTATTTGATAGGGACAGTGCACATTAGTGAACATCTATTCAGACAGCAACAGACGTAAATATGCCGGATTATATCAACAATGCTAATTTGCATCCACAGTCACCAGGCAAGTAACACAAAAACATAATAAGACGTAGGACAGGACAATAGATCACAATAAGAGCACGAGACACGGAAAACAATCGAGATTTAGCTCTCCCTGCGATAGACTGTCCAGCCTGACCCTGTCCAGGAAGTACCCTGCCTTTCGCCCAATGACAGCTGGGTTAGGCTTCACCCCCCCTCGCGACCCTACAGAGGACAAGCGGTTCCAGAAAATAAATGAATGAATGTTAATCCTATGGTCATCATAGTCAATCATAATCACTGACATTGATGCTGGTGGGGGGTGAAGTGTGGCCAGCAGCGGTTGTACAAGTGCATATTTTTTAAAATCGACTGTTATGTGATGAAAGTCTCACTGATGACGTCGCTAATGAAAACACAGAAAGTAATGCTTTCCAACATCTAAATCTGTATTCGTGACCTGAATGCATACACTGAGAACAGGCCGCTATGTGTAGATATGTATAGCCTGTATAAAAACAGGTTGCATCTCAGCACCATCAATAGCATTTAATAGTACTCCACAATTTACTCCAGCAAATAGTTGATGTGCAGCGTCCTTCTCTCTGTTAGCACAGGGCAGAGTTTGGTAAAGTTGTCAACTGACTGCTGTCGAGAGGATTTGCACCGTTCCTCTGCTAGGGTTAGCGAATGCCTTTTCAGATGAATGTGCAGTTCAGTTAGCCTGGGTGTTCCCATACTGCTTTGCGCGCGATGAGATAGGGAACCTAGGGAGCCTGAGATAGGGAACCAATCACAGAACGGGGG
>JASGAT010397105.1:0-17342 GCA_030220025.1 Chelon auratus | reverse complement strand
ACAGCAATACATTTCATTGACTGTCCACGAGAATGGGGCTATCACATTTTAATTGCCTCCCTTTGGAAATTAAGATATTTATAAGACAGCACGGGTGAAAATATTGGCATATCGTCGCAGACGCAGTCGGCAGTGAGATGTTAGAGTGCTTTCTCTGTAAGAATCCTGCAAATCAATTGGCTAACGGATAACATTTATTTTGTGAAAAGGTCCGGCCAGCGTGTCTCACACTCCAGAAAATTGCTTTTGAATAGCCGGACCCTGTCATTTGTAACGTTATGGTTTAGTTGAAGAATATGGTTCAGCCATAGGTGTAATTATTAAGTTGAGTACTCCACAGATGCACAAAGCAATGAACGGCAATTGGATTTTCTGAAAAGCAAACTGTGTTAGCCTTGATGCGGCTAAGTGCTTCGGCATAGTCACAGATTTTCAGTTTTCCCAAGATACAGAGGCGCACACTTTGTCTCCTCAAACACAGCTGCCACAGCTGGCTGATGGGATAAGAGCAGACACAGGTAGGCCAGCTAGGCTTTGTGCCATGGCTCCCAGCTCCAGGGCAGTGGAGTGTCTCACAACACGGAGGACAGTGGAGCAGACAGGAGCGAGAGCCACGGCTACTATATCCCTGGGCTGTGCTGACATAAACCCTGGCCGGAGATGATGCCTTTGTGCCCCTGCTGCAGACCTCTGCCTGAGCCATTCTCTTCAGGCGAACGCTATCGCAGCCCGCTCCATCCATCGCAGCCCGCTCCATCCATCGCATGAAGCTGTGTGCTTAACACTTCCGCAACACACCTTCTACCCGGAGAATTAGACAACACAGCCCTGGATGAAGAAAAAACACCTGCTGCAAAGTTATGCCCGGTTTAAGCAGCCAGTGAGATGAATGAAAAACACTGAAAATTACATGCAACTACATGCGGGTTTCCACGCCTTGGGCTACAAGTTCTCTGCCGGCCTCCACCCCCTTCTTCCCAAACACTCACCATTAATGTTGCAGGCAGATCCTAGCCTCAAGGGTACAGACCCTTCACGTGCATACTGACGAACCCATAAACAGGCCATTTATTCCCATGCCACACTGCACATTCATGTCTGACAGCATGTGGGCAGATTGCTCTAACAATATATTCTTTAGACCATCTTTGAGAAACGTGTGCACTTCCACCACACACACACACACAGTTTCAGCAATGTAAAGCAAAAAACACAAATGTATATAGTACCATGTGATAAATATACACTGTTTATTCTTTTTCCCCGTCAGTGACGTACACTCATCTGTGGGGCAACAAAAAGAAATGCCCATTTCTAGTGCTGACCACTAGCACGTACCGGTAAAATGCTATGGTAATCACTTAACAAAAAAAAAAAAAAGCCAATACATAAATTTACCGGTTTTGATATTTTTTTCCATGTGAATGATTTGAATTCAGCGTATGAATAAAGTGACAGAATTCATGGCACAAATATGTAAAATATAAAATGCAAAAAAACTATTTAAAACAAAACGTGAAAGATGAAATAAAACATCAGACTGAGGGACACATACGATGGCAGGGGCGAGAGAGAGAGAGAGAGAGAGGGAACGAGGTGGGGTTGAGTGGGAGAATGGGAGGGGGAGGTTGGGGGCAGCGCTTGACGCCAGCTGATTGAGTGGAGGCTAAACTGGGTGGAACAGTGAGCTATGTGTGCTAGAGAGCAGCTATGCCACGGAGAGAGGAGGCGAGTCAGCCAGCATGTGCATCAAGCGCGCGCCGAGGAGAAACCGTTGAACAGGATCCTCATAGCTTCCCCCCTTCGCTTTAGCCGCCTTGAACTGTCGCCGCTTACAGCAGAGAGACACCGCTGAGGAAATGACACTAGTCATCCCTTGCAATGCCCACTAGAGAGCTGCGTGCCTTACAGTGATTTTTCTAACTGGGTCAGGCCGTTGGAAAAGACGGAGGGCCGGCATGCCGCAGCAGATAACGTCCTCTGCATGGCCTGCAGAGGGGAACGCGCGAATCCGTTTCACATCTCAGCATTAATAACCCGTTTGTTTCTAATAAGACAGGATGCGAGTAATATCTGATATTCTACGGAAGGCCTGACGTGCGCGTGAAGGCACAGCAGAACTAATGAGAAAGTTCAGTTTTGTTGTGGATATCATAGCCCCGTGTTGATACGGTGCTACACAGCTACACCGGGTGTGAGGTGAAGCGCCTCGGGCAAGGTTCCCATTAGCAGACGCCTGCAGCAAAAAAAAAAAAAGAAAGAAAGAAACATAGCGGAGTGTAGAAATGAAGTGGAGAATGACAAGGGAGTCTCTGGTTAGTATTAATGTAGACGCTCTTAGAATACAACATACAAAAGCGTTGTTGAGCAAGTAGCTACATGCTGTTCTCAATTAGGAAAACAGCACGGAGCGTGGGTGGTCAATCAAATGCATCCCTCCTGACTTCTTATGGTGCGGTTTTAAAATACAATGACTAATCCACTCAACTGGATTCCTCCCTTTAGGCCTATGGCATAGATTTTCTTTTACAGCAGTCCACAAACAACATAAAAATGAATTCAATGTATTTATTATGAGATTAATTATGAATTTATACTGTATGAGTCAAAGAAAAACACTGTAGGTTTCACCATGGAGGTACAATGCAGCAATATGACTGTACACTAGTATAAAATAATGCAAGACCTAGTGGCCTGATTCTGCTGGAGCTTGCAGCATAATAGGGTGCTATAATACCTTGTGTCAATATGAGATCCATTAAGCACCTTGAACTGAAAGGACGGACCCGTCTGAATTGCCAGATTTTCTGAGTGCTCTCGATGTGATGAAATAATTAATGTGTTTTTATTGAATGTTGAGTAAAATGAAATGTCTTGTAATTGTCTAAAATCGAACCAAAAGAAGAGCTGACAGTATCATAATGGAGTCTTGTATGATGTTATGGGTGAAATCCTTATTTCAGAAACACAGTCTTTAAAAATTTGATGAAAATCCGCATACCTTATAATTGTGCTTTATTCACATGCTACGAGTGGTATCAGCAACTAATTTTCTCGTGCCTACGTCCAGACAGTTCATCTAATATTTAAATGATCGGGCCGATGCAGCTTTGTAAGTGGACTCACATACTCCCTGATAAATAACCTGATAAATAATTTCGACTGCGGTTCGACATCCTCGTCATCAGTTCGATACGCCATCGAATACGCGCGCATATTACTCGGCCCCGAATGTGAAATGCGATAAGACGAAACACAGGAGCTCGAACTTTACGTTCACGATTCAACAAATAGCCCTCTCATCAGGAGCTGCCGGTTTAGTTGAAACCCTACCCACAGCCGGCGTTTATTGATCAGAACGAACCAGTCCGCCTGCCTTGTCAGTAGGTAATTTCATTACGTGACTAATAAAAATGAATCTATCAATTAAGGGCTATAATCTGACGGGCGCTAACCTAATGCAACACAGAGCCCAATTAAATTCGTCAGCCACACCCAGCTGATCAATCCATACTGCAGAGGTGCTTTTTCTGCACTTTGGCATGCACGCACACACACGCATATACACACACACACATATGCATGCAGCTGTAAAACACAACTGAGCTTTTAAAACACAGACTAAAACAAACTCTCCAAGGAATTCCCACTTCTTTATTGATGCTTTATGGTAAAAGTTTGGATTTTGCTGCCATCCAAGGGAGATGTAGACTAATACAACTCGACCTTGCTAATGGACAACACCCCTATGGTCCAACAATGCTATAAATTCTTTCTTTCTTCTTTTACACAAAGCAGGGTCAGCTGAAACAGTGATTACCTGAAATTAATCCATATATCTTGTTGAAACCAAACTAGTAGGCCAAGCAAAATTGCAGCATGACCATTTGGAAGTCACAAGTAAATGAGAAGGACTTAAAATACTTGATATAGATTCCAGACTGCTGCTAGCTTGTGATGGCACATCCCTACTAATACACGTGAGGGTACGCAAACATGTAACTCCAATTTACGCCTAACATCCACACTACTCCAGCGTTTGTCGACCAAAAACACACTTTTGGAAACCGACGTGTGCCCAGTTTAGTTTGATAACTCTGGTCTGCGTGGCCTGAAACTGAGACTTTCAGAAGCTCGGGTTTGGTTGAACACCATTTACATCATTTTGGCCGTAGCATCAATATTTGACAAGGGGAAGCTAATGCATTCCCAAAGTTTGCCACTATCCTTTTCTCCCCACTCCTGGGGTAATTTGAGGAAATATTATAGGAGCTGGATACCGGGCCTAAAGATGGAACCCACTCGCGTGCTTAGATGAAAATTGCTTGGTTTGCGCGTGAAATAATACTTTTTCCGAGTTCAGAGTTTGCTTCTGCACTTTACATTAGAATTACATCATGCAAATATTCCTAGCATTTCTAGGCTCCAGGAGAGATGTATAAATATGAAATAAAATTATTAAAAATCCATAACAGAAATTTTTGGTACGGTACCACAAGTGATTACTGGGGGGAAAAAAATAGCTCAATCCAGCTCTCTTATCTATGTTGCGTGGGAGAAGGCACTGCCTTAAATGTGTCAGACTTGTTAGCGTATTAGAAATGATTGGCATCAGTCTTGGCAGATTTCAAGTAATGCAGGGAAATGTCTTTTTTTTTTTATGTCCACTCGTATCATGACTTCAGTGATACAGGGTGTTAAAATCCCTCGCTTTGTGATGTAGGGATTGTTGACCAACTTTTAAAACGGTTACTCCTTTATTAAATGCATGTAGAGGAAAAGTACAGTTGAGTTTTTTGTGTGTGGTAGAATTAGTCTCACTTACTGGATAAATAATCATTTTTTTTAATAGACCCGTGGCACACGGAGGAAGAAATCAGCATGCAGTGCACTAATGCACGCACACACACTCAAAGGGTCTTTCACACATGACGGTAGGCTGCAGCCATTGCCTCCATACATGTAATAAACACGCACTTTCACTTCAAATTACATCCAGTAATTGTGGAGTAGAGCACTGCTCCCCACACTAATCTGCATTGTTCCACACAAGTGGCCATTTATTTGGAAAACTCACCAGCAGACTGCCAGAGAACCTGCTTTGTCTGGTAGATTATGTTTGCTGCCCGTGTGAAGCCGTGTATTACCCATCAAGCGCAGACACCATTTCTCAACTCCTCAAGCACCGGGCCATTTTCTGACAGTTTACTGCACGTCAAATACAAGTCTCCATGAAATGTTGCTGAAGAAAAAGCAGCCTAGGATGCACTTAAGGTAATCAATTTCTAATGCACATCATAAGATACACTTCCCACGGTATTTTCAACCATGCGAATGTGTTTTAAGGTGGATTTAGGGCCATTTGAATTATACAGCACCACTACTACTCATGTCAATCACACAATCCCATCATTTTAAATAAGCTGCAATTCACTGCAGCGGAATATCAAAGAGTGGTGAATCTGGTTGTGTTACACTGAGAGAAAACCGACTGAACCAGTCCAGGCCCATCACATCTTCTGTCCTTTCCCATTTATTTAACCACCCTACTAAGCATCTTGGAGATCATCAACGACGTCGGCACCCCACGCGCACACACGACAGCGTCCGACCAATACGTGCATTCGCAATCCGACACATACACGTCCATCCCGCTGCTTTACAATCAGTCTGCACCACCCACTGGAGCAAAAAGACAGAACGACAAGACGTCACTCAACCCGGACCTCACACCCAGGGGGCAGGCAGCTTCATAAGTGTTGTCAGGGCAACACTGCAGGGTGTCTTTCAGGTGTCACTGGTGATGGAAAAAGGTAAACCCCCGCCCACATCGCTGCATCATTGAATATGGATTGTTCCATGTGGTTACGCTCCTACTGCTCGTGGCGCTCTCCTTTCACCATTTATGCTTGAGTGACAGAAGCAGGTAGCGGTCGGACTCGTTGGTGGGTGAGGTGATCGACAACTTCTCCTACCTGGGAAATGTCTGCTCTTTCTCCTTCGATGACTCTGATCAGCGTCGCGAGGACAAGAAGCAGCGAGAGAGAGTCAAGGACTCGGAGGCCCCGGAGACGTTACGCGGAGTGACAACTGTCCTGCGGAAAGATGCTTTTCTGTTTCGCATATTGGCAGCGATTTCATAAGTGTGTGCCTGCCTCGCAGTGAGCCAGCCAGCAAGACAGACAGCTTGGAGAATGAGGGCTGATAAACGCCCCATTAGACAGGTAATTGCCAGAGTATTCTTTAAATCTTAATTACATTACACGTCAACAGTGATGCTATCTTGTGATAAAGAGACAGATGTTCAACCCATACGATTTTTACCCTTTCGTGTTTTTAGAAAAATACTCTATATACAAATAAACACCACACTAATACTGAGTGACTGATCCCCATTGCTATTAAAATATTCCTCCTAGCATGGTTTCCACAAGATTCTAGTCAAACAACAGTAGGTTCACGCTGTGAATCTTTCGTTCTATCGCATCCCAGAGGCATTTTATCAATCCCCAAACGCTGGTCCGCAAGGCAGTAACAGGCCACAAAGCATTTGCTATCAGGCTGTGAAGACATGGTATGATTTGACAATGTCCGCATCACTGGCAATTTATGTGGCACGGCCTATCTGTGCTTCATCATTCGTCACCACAAGAGGATGTCACTAGCCGGGGTTTTTGAGCTACCAGAGGGAAAAAAAAAAAAAAAAAGTCCACAACTGGTGGAATAGGATGAGGAGTGGTTCGCAAAACTCGCTTGTGACCTCTTCAGCTTGCACGGTGAACTCAATTTGTCACTTCAGGGGGAGAATAACAACTGTCTTCAAGTTGGCAGTTAAGTATCTGCATTCAAAGCCAGACTGGAACTGTGGGGATGGCGAGTTGACAACATTCCCACTATTAGCTGAGATTTTGTGGGAGCCTGAGGCTAGACCGTCCTCAGCTGGCTGCGCTGTCGACAAAATTTAACCGTTACTTTAAAGATGGCCCGAGAAATACAAAGTAATGGATCTGTGAGTCATTTGTGAATATGTGCCGGTGCGAAGTGTGAATTGTGAATGGTCCACGTCAGCGCGAGAAGACGATCAACCCCTCAAGGTTGCAGTTGAAGGAACTTATTGTCGTCTTCATGAGACCACTTCTAAACAACCTTTGCTTTGAGACATTGTGCATTTTAACTCTGGAGGTAGAAAATGATATTAGGGAAAATTTAACCATAAGTAAATGAACACGGTAACCCTAACCCTCGGCTGAATGATGTGCCAAGAAAACATTGCTATGCCAGCCAGGTTTGGTCCATAGATTCATGCGGTTCACGCCTCATATTGACCCTACCATCTGCCTGCCTGGACAGATATCGAGATTCATCAGAGCAGGCTGCGGTTTTCCAGTCTTACTTAGTCCCTTTTCAGTGCTGCTTGCAGCCTCAGATTTCTGTTCTTGGCTGATAGAAGTGGGACTTGACATGGTCTTCAGCTGCCGAGGTTATCGGAGTTACTGCAGCCTTGCTATCTGCTCAAACTAGTCTGGCCATTCTCCTCTGAACTCTGCTCCACAAGACATTTCCGTCTGTGGACTGTTGCACATGTAAAATCAGAGGAGATCAGCAGTTTTAGACATAATGAGATACATGTCCACCATGCCATTATTAGTCATTACAACGTCTGACTTTACAACATTGTTTACAACTATTAACTATAGAGAATCTCAACGACTACAATAGTCATTTGTAATAAAGGGATAAATGGCCCAAAAAATAAGATTTTTTGCCCTTTTCTTTCGCTGCAGGAATAAACACAAGCAAGAAAAAAAAGAACATTGATATGCCCTTTTCATACCTGACAGGTTCTCCATATTGCAGTAGCCTTCCATAACACATAGTGAGTACTAATGAATAAACTCAAATCCAAACACTGATTCCCTCACTGTGATTTACTGTTGTTATAATGGCTGAAATAGTCATTCTGGCAAAGGAACAAAGCACCACGTAGCAGGCAAATTCCATACAGCTGCATAAACAGGTCAAAGGTTTGCCAGGCTTTCGACAATCCTACTTTGTAGATGAAACTAAACTAATGAGCGCCTAATAACTTTCCCCGGGGACTGAAGCACACACAGCAGCAGAGCAGATGAGATTTACTGTAGTTTCAAAAACAAGAGCGAGCGCGCGAGGAAAGCGGCGAGCCTTGCGGAGCTTCGAGCTGATCTAATGTAACAGAGGCCGACGCTTTTCATTTTCCTCATTCGGATTTTAGTCACTTCCTGAAATTAGTGAACTGAATAAAATCAAGTGGAAGGCGCCTTGCGAAAATTGAATGCTGTGAATGGGTGGGAAGTGGCTGCTTTGTTTTGGAGTGTATACCTTACACATGGGAGCATCCTGAGCAATGAAGGTGTAATGCAGCGAAGCTCATCTTCATTTTGACAGCTTCCCCTCTCGTGGTAATGACGTTAAGTGATGTGAGTCAACCTAGCGCGTTTCTATTTCCTGGCCTCTATAGGAAGAATCTTCCTGATTGGCCTCATGCTGTAATAAAAAAAATAAATAAATAAAAAGAAACTTTAAGATTTTTGATGCAGCTGATGGTGAAGCTAATACAAACGCCGAGCTACTCGGTTTTCAAGTTGGAAAAAAAAAAAGTGCTTTCTTTCCAAAGTCCACATATCAGGATAGAAGACAGACCCAAAGGACATTTGCCTAGTCAACTCTGGATTCTTCCTGTCATTTACCTAATCCTGATGTTCACACTCCAGTGGTGTGAATTGAGGGACAAGGAGACGGGTGATGAGAGGATGAGAGACAGAGAGAGACCAGGGTTGTGATGGCTGTCTGCGGAGGGTCCCAGGAGGGTGAGGAGGGTTGGGGCTGGCTGGACCCGACTAGCCGGAAGCTAGAGCATGCCTGACAAGCCGCATCGGAGCCACTGACACATCTCCGAGCCTGAGCACTGACTCAAGTGGACACTACAGGACGCAACACAGCTAGAATCTCAAACACTGTCCTCCAGGCTGGGCCATTTGAATGACATTACAATGTATTCTACAAAGAGTCATAAACTGTTCCTGACGCTCTATAACATTTCATGACTAACATCATCATGCAAGGATAAGAAGAAAAAAAAAGGATTCTTTAAAAAATATATATATATTGTGGAGCATAAACCATTGTGACATATTGTAGCGATTAGCATAATTCAGATTTACGTGACAGAACCCATTTGTATTTAAAAAGTGAAACTAAAAACTACAAATGCAAAGTGACACCGCGTTGTGCGACAAGCTTTTACTATTCTACCAGAAAGAAAATATGTAACTTGTATGCTAAAGAAAATCTCTCCAACTGACTGAAATAAACCACCAGTAGTGAAGGCGTTTGGTTTGTTTCTGCTGATGCAGTAACCGTGACAACGCTAGAGAGGAAAACACATAAATCAGCGGATTTCTCTATAAGTTAATTAACCTTTCTGTCAGAATAATGTTATTCATACTTGGCTTCTTATTGCTTAGATCACATAAAACTGTTACACTGGCAGAAGGAATTAAAATGCGCTCCCACCCCCAACTTGTGAGGCATACTCTGCTGAATATGGTAGTGAAAAGGTTAATTGACAAGGGCGGCTGGGTTTTCTATCAATTAAAAAAGAAAAAAGGCTGAACAAAAATATGTATGTCTTATTAACTTTCCTCGTGAATAGCATCATAGATACTGCTTCAAAACATTTTAGCCGTGAAACTTGGTAAACTGATTCTGTGTTAGTGGACAAAAGGTTCCCAAATTAATGTACTGTAATTGACAGCATCAGGCGGTAGTTTTTTTGTTGTTATTGTTTCCTCACAGTTATACACATAATCAGGAATTGTTTAATATTTATTACCCCAGAAATGTAGACAATAAGAAGGATAGCCCCAAATAACAAAAATTGACAATGTCAGCAGCGGGTGTTTCCACCATTTGCCGTAATGACAGCTTGACAGCGACGTCTCATGCTCCTCACTAGCCTCATGATGTTGTTCTGAGGCAATGCGTTCCACTCTTCCACACGTGCTACACACAGTTCTGCCAGGTCACGTGGGGGTGGGGTACGATCCAGTCTCTGCTTTTGCTGATCCCAGACGTGCTCTATGGGGTTCAGGTCAGGGGACATTGCTGGCCATACCATATGAGGCACTCCCGACTTCCTGAAGTCGAGCTGTGACAATTCTGGCACAATGTGGTGGAGCATTATCATCCATGAACAGAAAGTTGGGGGTGTGCTGGCGGAATTGGGGGATGATGATGGGTTCTATGATGTCTCTGAGGTAAGAATGTGCAGTGACTGAGCCATCTACAATAACCAAATCTGTTTTGCGCTACAAAGCAAGTGATGCCTGCCCAGACTGTTGCACCTCCTGTTGCACCTCCTCCACCAAAGCGAACCCTGGGGACCATGTTGACCTTGGTGTATCGCTCACCTCTTCTTCTCCAGCAACACTGACGACCATCATTTCTGTGCAAGGTGACCCGCCACTCATCAGTGAACAGGACGGTAGACCACTGCTGCATTGTCCAGGTCACGTGATCTTGTGCCCACTGCAAACGTTCACGGCGGTGTCTTGGTGTCAGTGGAATCACCTGCAACGGTCGTCTGGCATTCAAGCCAAAGCGGTGAAGTCGGTTGCAAATGGCTTGTCTGGAAACCCTAGTACCCCTCATATCTCGTAAACGGGTGCATAGGTCCTTAGGTACTGGTCATCTTTGCGGTCTGTCACTCGTGGGGCTCCACTCCTGGGTCTGTCACAAACTCTGTCAGTAGTTCTGTGTCTTGATGCAAGTCTGCTGATGACACTTTGAGACACACCAAGTTTACGAGTAACATCTGACTGCCTGCCACCGACCCGAAGGTGCGCTATGGCCAGGTGGCGCTGCTCATCCGTTAAGTGACGTTGTGTGTTCATGGCTGTTTGAATGATGAACTTGGAATGACTTATTGACAATACCAGCTTTTTATACCCACACAATGTTGAAATTGATGCCACATTGAAAAGGGTTGTCTTTTAGTATTTTTTGGTATTGGCACCAATATGTAAGTGTACACAGTGAGATCATTACGTGGAAAGCACAAAATGAGGTTTGTCTATCACCCCAATACAATTGCCTCCCTATCCCAAAAATCTCTGAAGTGAAACAAACACCGTATGTATGACATCCACTGAGTCTCTCACAATATCCCTAACTTATTGTGAGTAGTGTACTTTTTGTGTAGAACTACTGCTAGTTTTTTGCAACATGGCTCAATAGTTTGGACGAACCATAGTAGTAGCAAATTACAGGTAAACAAGCCGACCGTCGCAGGTGCGCCGCGCCGCTCAGAGATGACATCGTCCAGGTCAGACGACATCATCATGATGATAACAGATAACTCCAGACTCAACAGGGAGTAGCACTAGCGTATCATCACAAAATATTGGCGAAACGAACGGGTTTCGTGGCAGATAATGCGTTATTTAGAGGTTGTGTCTCGGTGCCCTGTCACTCTCGCTATATGGATATACGTATCTAATTATTTCCTAAACGAGTGCAAATCACACAGAAGCTATTTGGGTGAGTAAATGACCATATTTTATGCTAGAAATAACGTCCAGGTTGTAAAAAAAACAGTAGTTCGCCTTTAAGCAACAGAAATACTTGGTTTACATACACTGGTTTGGATTAAAAGTTTATCTCTGTGGTGCAGGACAGTTCAAAGTCCAACAAAAAACCTGTGCAATTAAATTTTGTTTCTATTGGGACTGGGTTGGTTCGTGACTATTTTCAGCAAACTAGCACAGCTTCAGTGTAGTGTCAGTCAGTGTTTGACTGATGACGTGTATTGCTGTATAGAGGGAATGTTGTTCTTCTTCTGTGGTTCACATATTTAGTTTCTTATCTGCACATTCTTTGTCAGGCTTCTGCTGCTGCGCGGAGAGGTGTGGCGGGGCATGTTGGGAGTGTAGTCTTGACAATATCCCTTTTGATGCAATGCAGTAAGCAGAAAGGGAAAAAAAAACCTCCCCAAAGATCTCAAAAATCTTTGGGAAAATCACTTTTATCGCACCTATCGTATCTATCTCTATCGTTTTTTTGGTGTTTTTTTTTCCTTTCTGATGCAGGTTTTTTTTTTTTATATATATCAGAAAAAGTTTGGTTTAACCCACTGAGTGCAAATTGCTCTCACTCACTTTGCACCACTACTCTTCCACCTGGTATCCCTGCGCTTCAATCTCTGGAAACATCTTTTCTGAGATGGGCTTGTGCAGGGAGATTCATTTGGGCCTGGAATTGCACACATCACCGCAATATTGAATCTAACCAAGCCAGACTGCAGCAAAAGGACATTTGGACCGGGTGAAATTGGATATTCTAGTAGTTCAATAACTTTGAGGCCAGAACTGCATGCAGGCAAAGGCAATTATTCATGTTCAACAGTGAAGTTGGCCAAAGTCTGAATTGCTTTTAAATAAAACAACACATCTAAATGGTATCATTACTGCTTTCAGTAGCGCTGATGAGCTTCTTGGATGAGCGGCGAGAGGCCTGCACGAACAAACTAGTCCATCTGTTTTTGACTTCAACTTCTACATATCCTCTGACCCGAATGATGGAGTATATTCATTGACATTATTTCTGTCCCACTGTTTTCACACTGGGTCCTGATTTTACTTCTTCCCATGTGGCGAGGATCATCTTTTCTCAGCGGCATTTCTAAATAGAGAAATTGTTTGTTAGGAAAGGTCAACACTGTTAATTGTACACCTCGCATGAATGTCCCCGTGAGATTGAGGACGGTGTTCATAAAACTCCCTCCCACCAGAACGGACAGGTTTGAATCTTTAATGTTGCCATTACTGTTCTTTGAAGCATGCGGTCTGAAACGATTTGTGCATGATCATTTCCAACGTGCGCGGGGAGAAATTTCAAGTCTATTAGGCGTGAAAGTACGAGGCCCTTACACAGTGGCTCTTGAAGAGAAATTACAATGTGAAGAGTGTAATGTTGACCCCATTTCACAGTTCCTTTGCCTTTGTTTAAATTGCATTTGTTTAATAGACTTAAATAATTCAGCCTTCGAATTCAGCTCCATATCTCTGACAGGCAGGCCTGTTCTAATTACAGGCCATATATTTTATTGTGATTACAAATTCAAGCGAGAGAGAGGAAGAACAGAAGGGAAACTTTCTGACACGTGTCTCTAACAATTCTTGAGATGATGGTTGAAATGATGGGCAATCTGACAAGATTTACATGGGAGCCTGTTGTTGCCAATCACTTCAGGACCACCCCGTGAAGCTTGCCTTTGAACACCGGGAGAGGAGAAAAACACCTATCACGTTTCTAATGAGCGCCTGGATCATTAACATTAGCGAAAAGAGCAAAATCGCTTCCTTCGCTTTGATGAGATATTTACAAAAAGTCTTGATTGTGATCATTTTAGAGAAGATTGGATCTTTTTTTTTTTTCCCCTTTTTCAAAATGCCAGATTGCATCTCATCATCTCCAATGTTGTCCGCAGTTCTGGCAACTAATGACGTCTGATTTATGGGTGATGCATACAGGACAGGAACCGGAGTTTTGAGTCCATTTTTTTTTTTTTTTTCTTTTCTGCATGTTACGCAAGCACATAATGTAATCTATATGATTTAATGGACCGCAAGATAAAACACTGAATCAAAAAGATGCATTGCGCTGTGCACTAATGGAATATGTAAGTGAATCCTGAAATGTCGAACAGTATCTTTAGTGCACTTACCAGGAGCTGAGTGTGCTGGCTGATATTATTTGTTTGCTCTCAGAGTGATCTGAGGCTGTGCTGCTGTGCTGTGGGGATGGAGCTTGATGGACATTGAGAGGTGCTTGGCTGTGGCCTACTGTAGTGGCTGATCTGTCTGGGATCAATAGCAGCTAATTACAGCCCACATTGATCCAGAAGGCTCACTAATTTAGAGCTGAGCCCAGGCCCTCAGCATACAGAGCCAGTGAAGCAACTCCAATCCCAGCCCTCTGGCCCTGCAAACATCTCACTCAGCACTCAGCAGCTCATTATCTCCGAAGAGCAACTAGTGGGACATTTGTCTGTCTCCTGGGGTCAGCTCCAACACAAGAAGGCTAGAAACCTGTATGCGGTGTTAAAGACTTTCAGATGTCACATTTATGTGCTTTTTCCACCAAACTGATGGCCGACACGTCAGGGATTAGATACAGTTACTCATTTAGGACAGTTTCAAAGCTGCTTCCAGAGAATAGACGAACAAATCCAGTGACTTTATTAGATTATTTATGTATTATTATGTTTTTCTTTCAGCAACTGACTGATGCATAGACAGTTGTTATGTGCTACAGAAAGTGAGCGGTTCTTTTATTTAGCTATTAATTTAACTATCTAGAACTAACTCAAATAAATACAGCTCTCAGTCTGATCACATGTCCAAAAGAAAACTTTTAATTTGGAGAACTTTCAAACCATCTGGACGGACAGTACAAAGGTAACGCATCCATTTGGCTACCTGCTGCAGTGTGCATGTGTGCACACATGTTTTGGCTCGAGTGTCTCCAAGATCAAGGCCACAATCTTTTCATCCTCTGCCCTCCTGCAAGCAAGCTTTGATCTGACGTTTGAATGTTGCACCTTCTGTCCTTCCGTCGTTGTGTCCTTACACACCGAAACCTCTGCTGCAGTGCCTTTGGGATGCTTGGTCTAACTTTTGTACAGGAGTTTTGATGAAGGTGTTCTGGGGTCAGTGACCCATCCTGATTCCACCCAAGGAGCACAAATGGAAGCAGCAAAACTAGCTGAGAATAGCAGAGCTCACAAATTTAACCACCAGCTCTCACACAGTGCCGACATGGGCAGTCTAACCATGTTAGATGCATCTGTCCTTCAGCATGTGACCTCTGCTTCACAATAGCATTCAGCTCACACTAAGCTCTGTTTTTACCATACCGTCTTAGCACTTTCAACACTATTCAACTCCACAAGATTGCCTCGCTCTGCAGCTATTATAGCGCATCGCCACTCTTCCAGATTGAGCGTTTTCACTCACACACCTATCCCTTTCCTCTCCTGTTTTTCATCCGTCTCACCCCACTTCCGTCTCTTGCTCCAATTGCCGGCTCACCCCAGGCTCTCCTAAAAGTCCACATTCACAGCGGCTAAATTCAGCCGAGGGGGAGCTGAGGGTGTAATTGCTTTTTTTTCTTTCGCGGCGGTGTGGTCATTTAATAGCACATGCATGCGCACGCAAATGAGCACACATGAAGCAGCCTGAAATTTACTCTCTCGGATCCACACACCGATATCAACATAGGTGTACACACAAATACCATTATAGGAAAAGGTTGTCATTATTTTGGTTAAGGGCTTAAGTGTCTCTTACCCTGCTGTGCCAGACAGAGGCGGAAATGGGAGTCTCTGCTAATAGCATGTGATGAATAGGGCACGCAAAGTACTTTTAATTCCTTGTGGATTTTTTAAAATATGCATTTACCTCAAATGGTCTTCATAACAGAGTGTAGCCTAAAGGTTGGGGGGAAAAAATGGGAGTTGGTAAGTTGGAAAAGCTACCATGGTGAATTCTAAAATTTTGAATTTTTACTTAAATGAAACCAAACAAAATCCGCTGGCTACATTATTATTGGTAACAGACACTCGAGTTCCAGTTAATGAGGTAAGGAAAAATGTAGTACATGAGGCGAATGGACTGTTCTCATCTCAAGGGTGCTGGGGTGAGAAAAGGGTCACAGGAGTCTCACACTCTCCTCACAGAGTTGTGCACAGTCTGGGATAGTAGGTGCATTACATGCACACTGATATTCCCCCCATTAATCCAAAAACGGTGCATCCTGTAAACAGCATATAGAATTTATTTAGAGCTCTGAACGGAGCATTTTCAGATTAAGACATGTAAGATATTGCAATATCATTTGGGTTTTAGGAAATACTTACAGTATTGCGGATTCAGAATATGTATCTTAATTGGAGTTATTCCTGCACTGACGAACCTTCTCTCCGGTTTACAGTCCCCTCTATGCTTTGCACATTAACCAGTCAGCCCACAGTTTGCAAGGTTGGCCTAGAGACACATGCCCAAAAGAAAAGCCCACATTTCTGATCGGAAGGAGACCAGAAATGTGCTTTTAAGCTTTATTAAAGACTTGGATGTCATCAGGTTTTTTTGCAATATGTGCAAATATCATAGCGCTGACCTTTACCAAAAAGATGGTTAAAGTAATGAAAAAGAGGGTAATCAAATCCGCTTCGGACGGAAAACTTAGATAAAATCCTGCTGCATGTGAACAGACATATTAGTGGAATATTCACTTTCATTAGCCATGCAAACAGCTCAGAGAGTTTACGGCCTTTTTTGGAAAAATTGCAAAACTTAACATAACATTTTGTGTGAACATAGTCGGTGACGAAGTCTCAAAGCTTACCTTTCACACAGAGCACGACTTTACAAAACGGAAAACATGCTCACATAATTGGCCTCCTATCAAAAACTTCGAAGATTTCAGCAAGTTTTCCACTACTACATTTGTTTCTGTAACGCTTCAAGCTTACTTATATTTATACACACAGTCAAATAAGCTTTTTTTTTTAAACTGCAAACCACAAACTCTAAATACTATTTATATTAAATACTATAAGTACACTTATTGATGTTATATGAATCAGTACAGGTGCACAAAAGTTTTCTGGCAATGCATCTCATTTATGCGGTTCCACTGGTGTGCGCGTGTAGGTTCACTTATGCATGTGCATGAATTAACTCGTGTATCTGGTGTCATCAGTGTGAGCGAAAGATGAGAGTTGAGAGAAAGTTTAGATTCTGTCCCTTAGCGCACATCAAAAAGAATCCTTCCCAGAATGTTAAGTCCTCTGTTTCCCCGAGCCATATACTGCAGAATGACAGCAAACAATGCGAGACATTGTTTACGATGAAATCCTTTAGGACAATCCAAAATATGTTTGACATGCCAACCCCTTCACACGCTGTGCTTCCTTGCACTTATGGATTTTTGGTATAACAGTAATATCTAAAACACCATCTTATTGGAGGGCTCAAAAAAAGGTTGTTTATGTATGCACCTGTATGCAACTGCACTGTAGGGTTAATTTTAGCTTGAAAACAAATCTTTGATTATCAAATGTCCCTGCAGTCTTAGATTAAAACAGGTCCATAAAGGGAGTAAGGGCTACAGTCCTCAATGAAATGGCTCTTATTTGACGCGATCACGTACAGTGAACTAGCAACTGTCGATCCACACATAAATACACATGCATACGTGAAATGTAACTGCACTGAGGTCAGACTTGTTCTTGTATGACCTGT
>JASGAT010397103.1:11285-22342 GCA_030220025.1 Chelon auratus | reverse complement strand
GTTGTCCTGTGAGCCGTCTATCACGCAAGCTGTTAACTCTCAGAAACTTGTCCTCTGATTCAGTTGTGTCTTTGGGTCTGCCAGACCTCTTCCTGTCAGAGTTTCCCCAGTTACTGAGTGCCTTTTGATGGTGAAGAAAACTGTACTCACTGACACCTTGACTTTCTTTGCAATTTCCCTGTAGGAAAGACCTACATTTTTAAGTGTTATGATGGTCTGTCTCTCTTCCATTGTTAATTGCCTTTTTTTCAACATTTTTGTAGCATCACACTACTTTCTGCAGTACAATACTGTTCACCTGATGCTCATGTGTCTGGTACCACAGTGTGTTCCAACACTGCTTTTATGCAGACAGAGGGGGTTTTAAGTAACCGAGAAAAGTTGGAACACCTGCAGGAATTAGTAGCACCAGCTTTCAAGGCTGATTCAACCTTCATTGCTGCAGAACAGCTTTAAATTGTTAGCTCACTTCGTGTTCCCTGAAAGAGGCCTTTTTGTATAATTCTGAAATGTACATTATTATTTTTTTTTTAACCTCTGGCTGTTCAGTACTTACCTTTGTACCATTTCAAGCTATTCACTGGACTTGCATGACTTTAATTGCAATAAATAACTCGAAAAATGAGGGTGTTCTAAAACTTTTGACCAGTAGCGTATATGTATATATACAGATTTAACATTGATTGCTATGTTTAATATGGACACTTATATTCCACTAGTAATCATTAGAAGGAACTGAGGGAATGTAAACATTTGATTATCCATTCAAAAGGAAACATTAGCAACTAGATGCTTGAGCCAGTTGTTTCTCTTTGGTTGGAATAAAGACATTCTTTCTGGGCTTGGTTGCCCCATATGGGGAAAACATCATGGTTTCTGAGGGGGAAAGAAACGATTTACCCCTGAACATGAAATTAAGTAGGAATCTAAGAAAAGCTGTCCATGTAAAAATAGCCAGTGACTGGCAACTTTATTTAATATAAGGAAATTGGGTTCCATTTGAGCTTCTAGTATCAGATTTGCAAAAGAAAAAAAAAAGGGCTAAATTTAAACTGGCAATAGATTTCTTTACATTACTTAATTATGTATTATTTTATTTTAGAGTTGTAAAGTTCGCGAACGAACTGAATCTATTGACCGGCTCTTTAAAATGAACGTCGGGAACTGAGTCGGAGTTGCAGTTGCTGTGTTTCAGCCAAAGAAAACGCAGTAGCATCTGGATGGACTTTTGTGATAACACAAACAATAAGGCAAAGTATCATGTTCCCAGTTAGAGATCTAGAAGCAATCTAGAATCCATATTTCAGAACAATAAAAGTCAGGTAGCCTATCAATTGAATACAACCTTGAATGATTCTGATCCAAATCTTACCCTATTATTCCCTTCAGTGATTACCCTCAGGCTGGCATCTTGAAAATAAACATATATCAAAATGAGCCCTTTGAACGTCTCTTTAATAGGAACGGATCCACTCTTAAGAGCCGTAAATTACAAATCTATTAATTGCTAATGCTTGTATGGTTTTATTTATAGGTTGTTCCAGCATGGATGTGCTCGTGCCCAGTTACATTAACGCACTGAACGGAACAACCATCAAGATCCCCTGCTCATTCACCTCCTGCTATAAGATGGACGCTGCCAGGTTTGCCATGAACTGGACCTATCAAGAATCTCGCAACCATACAGAGGAGATGGTAAAATGACTAATTCCTATGTGCTGACTGTGTACGTCTCAAAACTTTGAGCCACGTCTAACCTAATTCTCTCTACAGTTTATGACATACTATAGGAAAAAAGGAGTGGTGCCGCTGCGTTCAGAGCAGTTTGGCGAGAGGGTCATGTTTGCCGGGAACCTGGATAAGAACGACTTGTCGATCACTCTATCAGACGTGCAAGTGGAAGATGAGGGGATTTACAACTGCTATGTGAAAAACCCCCCAGACCGCAACCAGGGGCATGGTGTCATACAGCTCAATGTTGTCACAGAACGTAAGCATATCCTCCGCAGATACCAAATTATTAAGCAAAAACCCTTTAAGATGCACTCCTTTGTTTCTTATCGCTAACAACTGCAGTAATCCAGGTAGATTGTAGGTATTATTTCTGTTGTGACTGCATCAAAATAGTACTCTTAGCTATTTGAGAGACATTACTGTTTTTACAAGACAGAAAACTTTGTTGCAAGCTGGTAGCATCATGGCTGTCTCATGGCTCATGAATAATGTCCATAGTTATGCCTAAATATTTACTTACACAGGACTAGATGAAATATAAAAATCATATTTAACATACTTGTATGAGACTGGGTGTGTGCTTCCTGAGATCTACTGGTGATGAGTCAGCTTTTTTACTTATTAATGACCAACAAGAGGTTGAACTTAGCTTCTCAGCATCTCTCTCTTACGCACACACACAGGTACGACCAAGGCTAACTCAGCAGCACTTCTTTATTTCCACTCTGTTTAATCGGCCCAGTAGAGCTTTTAGCCAGCATTGGACTTGTCTCCATTCTTATGTCTACAAAATAGTTAACCCTCTACTTTCCTTTCCTCAGTGCCCCCTCCAAGGGATTCAACCATTGCAGTTGCGATTGGTGCATCAGTGGGCGGAGCATTAGCGCTGCTGATCCTTTCCATGGTAGTGGTAAAGTGTCTTCGTCGACACAGGAAACAGGAACTGATTTCAGAGGAAAAAATGGAGGAGGAGGGGAAACTGGAGACCGAAGCTCTTGCAGAGGAGGGAACCAAGTAATACATTTCGCCATTACATCCTTATTCTTCAATTTTAAGCTGCAAAACTAGCTAGTCATGAATCACTCCTGTTTTGATTGAAGGGCAGTTTAGTTCTGGCAGATACCACTCCATCATCTACTGACTTGTACAGGCATATTCTGCTGCTGATTCCAACATGCCATCACAGGCTGCAATAGCATGGGCAATATTTTGTCACCCTGAAACTTCCAACGCCAGTTAATGTGTGTATACCCCACAAGGCCAATACATATTTTTTGTTTTGTATTGTTCTATTCAAGTCTAAAACTAGCCAATACTGATGACACATACAGTATATGTGCATGTAAAGGTAGCAACTGTGTGCTAAAGTGAATCATTGCCCTGCTTAGCTACCACGTATACTGTAAGTATACACAGTATGTGTAGTGTTAATGTTCACAAAAAAGGCAAAAACAAAAGGAACCAGTGAACACGAGGAACAACAGCAGGAAGCAAAGGTGAGAACATCCGCAGAAAAATTGACAATGTGTCAAAAGGAGGAAGAAACAGAACTATATAGTATACACATAGAACTAATGGGAAACAAGGGATAGGTGAAACCAATTAGGGAGGAGGGAGCATTCACAGAGACGGGGAAAAAAAACGAGGACAGAAAGCAACTACAAGCAGGTGGCTGCATCTCAAAAGGTAGAGCAGGTTGTCCACGTACCAGAGGGTTAGCGGTTCGATCTCCGGAATGTGCCACATGCCGAAGTGTCCTTGATCAAGACACCGAACCCTCAGTTGCTCAAAAGGGCTTACTCAAAAGAAGTAATGCACACAACCGTGGCTATGTCTTAAACACTTTTCAGTCATTCTGTTAAAAGCTAACCTTGTTGCCATGTTGTTGGTTCCCTCTTCTCCTGTATTTATAGACAACCATAGCTGGATATTGTGACTGGACCAGCAGACTTTTGAGATCCTACCCTCAACGCCTCATCTGGTAAACACCTGTTCATATCGACTGGATTGTTATTGCCCATTGTAGACTTGAAGCATGAAGAAAATCATGAAATTCATCTAAGACTAAAAATTTTAAACTAAAAAAAAAAACTGTAGCAACCAGCACTGAACAAGACTGATTGGGCACTGCTGCCTTAGCATGGTTAGTTTCCCACAACATGTGTCCTGCTACATAAAAACTTTCATTTAGTCACATGGAATAAAAGGATTCCATAATAATAATAATAATAATAAAAAAAATCCATCTACATTGTTGGAAGATTGTGGATGTGCAGTATCCTCATAGGTGGTATATAAATAAGAGCTGTGTCCATGGGTGTTAGATGTGCTTGTTCCTTTGTGTGTGTTGTGCCCCAGATATTTCTACATCCTGGCGTTATCTCTTGAGAGATTTATTTATTGGGGCATCTACCGAGCATATTACAAATTTAAGTATCTTTCTTCTTTTCTTTCAGACATGTGCACCCCTTCCTGAAGATCTAGAGTTAACCACTGCTTGAATCGTTGTCCCCTGATACGTCCATCTCTTCTGCATGTGTATGCGTGAGATGCACACAAGTGCTTTTGTGTGGGTGCGTGTGTGTGTGTGTACTGAATCCTGAATGTGTTTTATGCGTGTTTGCATATTTCTATATGTCTGTGTGAGTTGTGACTTGTTCCTTGAAATAAGCCAGGGAGTACTAAACTCATTTTACTTAACTTCAAGTGAAGGTCAACAGCATTAGAAGCCTTTCTTTTGACGTAGAATGCCATTTTCATATTACGATGTATGACAGGGTAGGGTTGGGCGGTATGACCTAAAATTTATACTACAATATATTTTGAGTTTTTGGACAAAAAAAAAAACCCACGACATTACAGTTGTAATGTTGTAATTTTGCTCTAACAATTTCAATATATGTGATTTTAAATTCAGTCCAAAGGTATGGGAGAAAAGAACTGTCTGCAGAGCTTCATATTTAATGGAAGTTAAAACTATCTCAACCATCACACATACAGTATGTTGTGTGTATGTCTTACGTTAGCTTCACTATCTTACACGTCCAACGTTTTGGGTGAAAAGTTTCATTGTAACACGTGGTTGATCCAACTTTTTGTTAACATTGCCTTAAAGCCATGTCTTTAAACTACACGTATATGTGCCATGTCTTAACATAGCAGTCTGTACAAGTGAAATGTCCTTCCACAGCCAAGGACGGCAAATAGTTAGTAACTCAGCCAAGTGATGTTTACATTTGTCAGTGTCTACTTGTGTCTTAGCCGGAAAATTACTTAAACATTCCTTACACCCGGAGTTTTGACAAAAAAAAAAAAGTCACTCCGCGTTCTCCACTTATTTATTATTGATTATACCCTAAAATATTTCCACAGCAGAATTAAAGAAGTACAGTGACTGTAACTTTTTACATGTTACACCTACACTGTGTGTCATTTTGAAGATATCACCAGTGTCACTGGTTA
The DNA here is from genome assembly GCA_030220025.1 of Chelon auratus. NCBI lineage: Eukaryota > Metazoa > Chordata > Actinopteri > Mugiliformes > Mugilidae > Chelon > Chelon auratus. The sequence goes on along the minus strand of JASGAT010397103.1, from coordinate 17,146 downwards.
CTCAAAAAGAATGACATGAAGTGTTGGGAATATCTATTTATCGCTTTATTATAGACTAAACTACAGGACCTAACTATACTATGAACCTTAAACTGAAGCAGCTCAATGGAATTTAGTCAATTTAAATATTTAGTTATTATTTACTCATGTGCTTTCCTGATGGTGGCATAAATATCTTATGTGGAAAGGGCTGGCAAATATTTTCTAATTCTTTTTACTTTTTCACCCGACTCTGTCCTCTGTCGGACGTCTACATCCACTTTTTGTTAGCTGTGTATTGTATGGCAAAACGAAGTAGCACGCTAATGCTTGTATTGTCCTGTCAGCAAACATCAATGATGACTGCCCTGGCACTGGTTACTTTACAAATGCCAAATTTTTATATTTCTACTGTATGTCATACCGTCCACCCCTATGTTAGACATTTGTGCATGGAGCCTGTTTAATAATGACATGTTAGAGTGCCTGAATACGGACATTGTAGGCACAGATTTCAGTTCAGTTTCTGATATTTATGGGATTAAAATAAGCATTAGCATCATAACAAAAAAATACTATGACTGCAATACATTGCACATTAATTTGCACATACACATACATGAAAAGAAAATAGGCTAATCAGTGATAGTTCACCGTCTTCTTCCATAGAACACATTTCTGGTAAAGTAAAACGAAAAACAATTGCAACCACAATCATAATTCATGCTAGTGCCAACCTTTATTAATATTCATGGTAGAATTTAATGAAGGTTGTTCAAACAGAGACCTAAGCACACACAGACAACAGTTACTAACCGTCAATATTACCCAGATCACTCATAAGAGTCCCAGAGGACAGACATTAGGAAATAATATCACATCAGACACATTAACATACAAGGCAAACACTGGGTTATCGATCTAATTTAGCAACTGAAGCATGTACTGCCATGGATGCATGTAAAACATTGCACATCAAAAAGACAAAAATGTAATATTATGGTGAGAAACACCATTAGGTCTTTTAATTTAATGCAGTGTGAGCCATGCATGTCCAAGCTTTCACTTTCTGGCACTATTCATCAGACACTTAATCAACAACTGAGTCAGATTTATTTATTTTGATGGACACATATGCATATATTTGTAATATTAAATTTATTGAGTCTGATTTATTTTGTCAAACTTTAACGTGTTTCATTTGCCTCCTGTAATATATACATTAAAGCTACAGTGCGGAACTTTCAGCTCCCCCTTCTGGAAGTGAAAGTTATTACACAAACATTGTCACTATTCCTACAGTGTATAGTCCCTCAATCTTTTCATTTAGGAAGAGCCACACTAGTGTCAATCACCGTTTGTCCTTAACGTTGTTCACTTTCTTTTATTTGGATGCTTTGTAGTTTTAGCATGCTTTGACAGATATATTTGTTCCAATTCAGGGAGTAATTGATACAATATTTTTACAATATTGGCTTTTTTGACGTGCCCTGAACACTATGCGCCTATAGTTTTGTGATTGCTCTAGTTTTGCAGGAATCTTTAAATTCAGGAAATTTAGGAAATTATAATAAAAAAAAAAAAAAATTGAGCATCAGCAGCATGTGGCATTGATTGTTGTTCTGTGGATTATGCGCCAGTGTTCTGCAGGTGGACAACATGTTCAGCTTGATCGAACATCTAGCCAATGCGTACATACATAATTCATGTGTTCTGTGTTCAGAACAAACGAAGCAACCTGCCATGGAAATCCTCCAGGTTTCAAAACAACGAAAACAATGAAATACCCTTCGTTCATCCTTCCAGACTGCCAAAGAAGCTAAATTCATAGGTTACATTAGTAACTCTGGTTTCTCTGCTGGTTCAGTCGCTATACTCGCTCCCCTCTCCAGCTCATTGCCGGTTGCCATAAAATACAGACAGACTTAATCAGCATTGTGTGAACTTGTTTGGCATGAGCTGGAATGTAACAGACAACAGATTTGTAAAAGTCCTGCACTGTAGCTTTGACAACTAAACCTTAAATATTTAATAGAACAAATACTTCCATGCAGACTGGTTGGAGTTCTACCCTATTTTATTAAGACAGAAAAAAGAAAAACTGAATCCTTGCACCTCAATACACACACTTTTAATGTGTATATAAAAACAGATGAATATATAACATAGTTATAAGTTTAAAAATAAAATCTCCAAAGTAATGCCTTTACCTCAACTGTGGTGTGTAAAACTATAGATATTGTTTTGCACATTAACACATCGACATCTGTTCTAATATATTCGTAGTGGCGAGCATGTGACTATAATGGATGTGAGGAGAACGTATAAAGTACATAAGTTCTAAATATGTCAAGAAAGTCTTTTGGATCGTGTGGTTGTAATTAGTTTGGTTGGAGCACCTTGAATGTTTTTAAAAAATGTTCTTATCGTCACAATTTGATGTCCATCTAGCATGTAAGCTTTGTTAATCTCTGAATGTCAAATGATGTTTTAATTGTACTGTGATAACAGGCCAGCTGTGTCACAAAGGAATGGTCGGCACTTCCAAATCTGGTGGCTTGGCCAGTCCTGGTTTCTGGTTTTGCTAGAAACCGTGTACACGCTGTGTTTAGATCTTAGGCCTTAATTTGTTTGTTATTATTATTGCTTATGGTTTTATAATTTGTAGTCCAACATTAAAAGCACATCTTTAGCATTACAGTGATATTGTCACAATTCTAGCTTTTAATTGCAGAGATGTTTGGTTGGAAAAGCCCTAAATCTGTCACATTTCCTGGGACACTGCTGTCTGTGTGTAATCATGCATGTTTAAGTTGCAGGGCTCGCAGACCCATAAAGTGATGGCAGGTTAACATTTGGGGCAAATTGAATTCTTTTTTTACATTTATTGATGTCATATATATTATTATACAATGTGTATACTGTAACCGTTTATCAGAGAGAAAAAATGGACATACTACTATCATGTACTAGAGAGATCTATCATTGTGCATTACTATTTGCCACCTCCAGCTACGAATTTGCCCTGAATAGTTGCTGTTGTATCACTTTAAATGTTAGTGGAGACCAAACTAATGCTTGCACTGTGCTGCCTCTGAACAAGCAGCCATCATTACATTATGTATTTTAAATAAAGATTTAAGAAGATTTTGCAGTTTTTGTCCTTTAATAATAAATATATATGAATTCATTATCTATACATGTTTATCATGGCAAGTGTTAATGGGGCTGAAGCAGCGTACATCACTGCATATGACCATATGACAGACAGCTGTTTTTAACTGCAGTCCATTTACAGTCCTAACATTACTACACTAGCATGCTTTTGCACTGTGACAGGAAATATCGATAAATACATGTAAAGAAGTCAAGATGGCCGGTGGAATTGAGCCCATCAAACAGCTACCACTGTGCCACCTTATAACGTCCTCACAATCTTTCACGCGTGCTGTCTCATTCAGTTTAGCAGTCTAATTTAATGTCCTCCAGAGGGTCACTTACAGCAAGCCCACACTTCATGTCTTTCTTTACCGGTATACAACGTCTCTTATGTAGTGTATCACTGTGTATCTGTGGACTGCTCCAAAGAATCCACATATGCTTTATCTCTGACAGTGAAATTATTTTATGTGCCGTGTGTGAACTAACACCAGTCTCAAATGTAGAGAGCAGAGCTGCACTCTGATCTCATCAGGGAGGAGGACCTGGTGCTGCTCCACTGAGAATCAGTCAGAGGTGACTTTGTGAATGTAGAGTATGTATTTTCAGCAGCAAAACATGATTCATTTTTGTTCTTGACTACAGCCCAGACTAAAAACAACCCAGCATCAAAACAGTACGATGTCGGGGGGATGAGACAGATGAGACAAAGAAATACGACCCAGAAGGGCCTGTTTGAGCAATTAATCTGAGTTTGAAGGCTTATCAGACACCAAAATAGTGCAAATACTCTTAACAACTCTGGAACAATTATAAAAGTAATTTTATCTTTTACTACAACAACTCTGAGACAAAAAGCAGACTTAACTGCATTCGGATCACAAAGCAAATCCACCAGCTGTGCACTTGCACAGCTTTGTGCAGCACCGTTCTGCACATGCCACTTCAAACAATATAGGTGCTACAGATAAGTAGGTCACATTTCAGAAAGTTAGTTGTGCAAAATTAGTTTTATAAAAAAATCTAGCAATATATTTAATTGCAATTAAGCATTTTTTTAAAAAAAACAAAATGGTCTATTGCCTATTCATTGTAGTTTTTTTTTCTGCACATTAAAAAAAACTAAATAAAATCACGATAAAGTCAGACATTAAAATGTACGATTATAGAAACTGTTCTAGTGAAGTCAGTGAAGCGGCATGTAGCAATGTAGCAGTAGGACATGTAGAAGGAGAAAAAAATGTTAGAAAATAATAGTAGAAAAGCAAAAAGTGTATTCAAATTTTATAGTTACACTGCTGCTACCAACAATCACACATAAACTACAGAACTTGCAATCTTTTTTTTTTTTTTACAATTTTCGTAATTAAAGCTTTTCACCAATGATCCAAGATTTGCCAGTGCTTAGCAAATCGCATGCATTTTCAAACTACAGTGCAAACTACGTCCAACTACATACCATGAGCCCATGTATGGCTGCCCACCCATCAAACATCCAACACACAATCTCCAACAAGAGGCCAGCAGTATGTTCTGCACAGGTTTCTTTACACAGATTTCAGCACTGACATCTGGTACTTCACAACTTCCAAAGTATGTGCCGGTCTGTGAATCAGTATGTACTGCAGACCTGCTCTTAGACAAGACTCACCTTTAGATGGTCGCCGTTCCCCACCGACAGACAGATGGATGGACAGACATAAAAACTACAGGAGGAATGTAACAAACAGAGAAAAAGAGGACAAGAATGCAGAGACAACGGACAAAGCATGCAGAAACATTTGAAAAAAATGCAAAAAGAAGCTAAAAAGAGGATGGGCACTGGAGAAACAAATACATTGACCCGCACAGGTAAAGAAAAAGAGGAAGGACAGGCAAAAAGGAGAGGTAGAGGGAGGCCCTCCCCACTTGTCCTCCTCCTCCTCTCAGATGCGCTCGAAATCTGCTCACTCACCGGCTGGTGCAAAGAGAGAGAGAGAGAGAGAGAGAGAGAGGGAGGGAGAGAGAGAGAGAGAGTGGAGAAAGAGGAAGGGAGGGTGGGATAGAGCAGGTCGAAGTGGGGTGAGATGAAGGTTAATCATGGAGGTGGAAGAGGTGGGTGGGAGAAGATGGAGGTATGGAAAGAGTGAAGGATGGGAATGAGAACCCAGGTTTCTCTCAGTGTCTGTGTTCGGACCAGCTCAGCTGTATGGCTTCACTGCAGCATTTCACTGCCTTGGCCGTCCCAGAAACAGACCCTCCACTCCCTCCCTCTCTCCGCCTCTCGTTTCACCTCCCTCCTTTGCCTCCTGTCATCTCTCCTCCTCCCCTAACTCCTGTCATCCCCCCCTCCCTTTCCCCTGCTCCCCTGTCCACTCTACCAGCCTTTCCTCCTGTACCCATCCTGTCTTTCCTACCCTTGAACTTCTTTTACGTCTCACCCGTATCCTGCACTCCTGATCCCTAGTGTTCTCATCAGTGTAACATCCTTTTTCTTTTCTTTTTTTCTTTTTTTTTTTGCTCCGCCTCCTTTTCTATACACAGCATCCAAGGTCACCCTGTCCTGAGGCAGGTGTGTGTGCATGTGCTCCCATGTGAGTGTGCTGGCGTGCCTATGTGCTCATGTATCATTACATGTATGCGCCTCATCCTCCTTCTCTTCATTCCCTGTGTGTATCTTTACAACTAGTTTCTGTCAACATATTTGCCTACATGTGTACATGTAGTCTGCTGGACCACTATCT